>JBBMEG010000003.1:2414944-2433862 GCA_037832605.1 Cyclanthera cordifolia
TATGAAGGTTAAAGTCAATTAACTGTGACAATAATCTTTTATTTTTTGCAAAAAAAGAAAAGAAAAGAAAAAAAGAATAGAAGAAGAAAGTCCACTGGGGGCGCGCATACATAAACCTCCAATCACCCTATCGTATTTTATTTTGGTTGTCTTGTTGTTGTATAAATCCAGGTAATTCGGCCTTCTTTGTGTAGTTGTTCTTTGTTGCAACTGATTTTTATGAAGGTTAAAGTCAATTAACTGTGACAATAATCTTTTATTTTTTGCAAAAAAAGAAAAGAAAAGAAAAAAAGAAAAGAAGAAGAAAGTCCACTGGGGGCGCGCATACATAAACCTCCAATCACCCTATCGTATTTTATTTTGGTTGTCTCGTTGTATATTTGGTTGAATTTGACAGTTCTTATGACAAGATCTACTTGTTCAATTATTGATGTCCCTCGATAGCTGAAGTCACCCATTAGCTCAAACCTTTTATTCTCGTTTTAGAAAAGAAGCTGAAAGAAGGAATGAATCTAACTAGCTTAGTGATAGTTGATAATTCTTGCTTAGGAAAAGTCAACATCTCTAATCTTGTTATTGATTTTTGTGTCCTTATGAAGGGCGAGTGTGCTAGCTGTTTAAACTATAGGCATATTACAAAAACTGTATGCCGGTATAAATGGGGCGAAGTTAAAAAAGGCCTTTGAGTTCATTTACCAGTAAATTTGGTCAACAATGCCATAAGTTCTGCAGCTTTCCTTGATTGGTAAAATGGAGAGGGAATTGAATATTAGCTCTATTCTGCATGAAAATAACTATCATGTTTACTTGTTTTTATAGCTGAAGCTGAGAAAACATGATGATTTAGATTTGAAGTTTGAAATAGAAATATGTTGATTGCTATGATTTTGATGATTCTTGGCTGTTGATTTTGCTAGTTGGGTGTTAAATTGGCTATAATTAAGTAATAATGGATGAATCTCCTGCTGGGTAGCCAATATACAAAGATGACCAGATCTTGTAATTTTGTAATGCAGGCTCCACCAGAGAAGAGAAAGGTTTTTGCGAAGGAGCTTCAGAAGGTCGGCACCGAGGGAGCTAAGTTCTTGCGTGAACTTGGAAGCAAAGTAGAAAAGATGGAAAAATTAAGCTCCGGTGACATGCTATTTGAGGTTCATGCTGCTGCAGAAATTTTACAAATGAGGATTGACGAGAAATCGGATATGCTGGTCAATTCAGCTAATTGGAGAACTGGAAAACAACAAAGGGAACATGATGATGTCAAAGATGATCAAAACAGACAGGTGGTAATTGAATCCCTAAACGATACATTGGATGCTCAACACTCGAGCATCAGCTTCAACCCTTCCATTATTGAATGGGTATCCACAGAAAGTGTCCTCAACAAACACCTGGTTTCATGGCCACGCCTCTCATTTTTGAATGATAACGTGCCGAATGAACGAGAATCGAGAGTACATGAAAGTGCCAGCTCCTTGTCCTTGGCAACATTTGCTTCGCTACTTATTGAATTCGTTGCGAGGCTGCAAAATCTCTTGAATGCATTTGAAGAGCTCAGTGAGAAAGCAAATTTTACGGCACCCCAAGACGTTAAAGTTGAAAAGGAGAATGTTGGTCGTTGGACAAGACTGTTAAGATTTGTCGGTATTGAGAATTGAGGCTCGATAGTAGGATTTGCTATGCCACAGTTGAATTCACGGGATTATCTAATATGCACCTCTCTGCAGTCGGCTCACTAATACAGTGATGGTTGAATTTTCCACAGGTTAAAAAAAAAGATTGAGATTTCAGTTTGTGGGTGGTTAACTTACGCCCTCATATATTTTTTCTGGCAGGTAACATAAATGTATCTGCCGTGTGTATAGGGTCGATCCGTGTGATCGTAAATGGCGTAGATGTGCATTGGGATGGACATTAGAATATGTTCATCGAAGTCGCCAAGCATATGTCGAGGGACTGTATTCGATGATTGATTTTAAATTACTCGTTAGAGGATTAGCTTTAATAATGCCTGTGGTATGATATTACAATTATTTTTGCTTCTATAATGTGATAATGTAAAAGGGACTGTGTTTGTGTAGTACATTTATGTGCAACAGGAATATCACTCCATGTTGTTAGAATGCTTTTGGGCCCTTTATGTTTGATTGTTTGTTGTTTATTGTCTTTATTTTCTTGTTCTCCCTTCTTTGCCATGAGATATGATTTTAGGGCTAATTCATGACCTGCTCTCTTGGAAGTGGGTCATTTTATAGGTGCAAGCCTACAAAGATACCCACCAAATAGACCTTGGGATTGGTCATCTTGAAGGTATTGTTTCTTATAGACCACATGAATACTCATTTAGTTAGTCTATTTTGATTAGTTTAATTGTCCTTTAGGGTTCCATATTTGAGAGTAATTTTAAACTATGGTTATAAAGTTTCTTTCAAACTCAACTCTAATAACTTTAAACATGTGTTGGTTTTTTTTTTTTTTTTGATAACTTTGAGTTTCTTTATTAAAATTTAAGATTTATAAATATTATTTCTATTAGTTTTTTTATTTTGTTATTTACATTTTATCTACAATTGCATAGACCAAAATTAGTTTTGAAAACTTGTCTTTATGTTTTGAAATTTGGGTAAGATTTCAAATGTTTTCTGACAAGTATGAAACAAATGGGAGTGAATTGATGAAAAAAATACAATTGAAAAAAAAACTATATTTGTGTTATATTTTTAAAAGCAAAATTTATGTAATTGGTGATTGGATTTTGGGATTGATGGGAGGAGAGGATAGAAAATGGAGGAAGAAAAGGAAATTGATTAATTTGACGATATGAAAATTTTGTTTCAAGATTAGAGGATGTTTGTTTTGAGTGTTTTTGGAGATTTTATAAACGAGCTTTTATAATCACTCTTTTAAAACTTTATACAAACAAGTTATAATTACAATTTATTCTTTATAATCACTCAAAATAACTCCTCATTTTTAAACACAAAAAAAGAAAACACTCTACAATTTTACAAACAAACACCCCTTAGTGTTTTATGGAGAAGAAGTTGCAAATTTTTTTTCTTCGAAATTTGTGTTTAAGAGATAAGATGTTTATTTTAAATGAAGTTTCGATTAAAAAAAATTATGATTTGACTTGACGAGATGTTGGAGAGAAATTGATGAAAAATTAAAGTATTTAAGACAAACAATGACTTTCTTTCTTACGTCTTCTCTCCTCTCCCACTCCTCCAAATACATTAATTCTAAATTGTTGCTTTAACAATTTAAAAATCACTAAATATGGCCTAGATTAAGTGGTTTAACAAATTTATGCAGCTAAAAAGTATTTAGATTTGGAAGAGAGGAAGAGGAAAAATTAAACTCGGTTGATTTTTAATATATCACAATTTCTCTCCAACTCTTATTCAACATTTTCTCAATTTTTTTCCAACATCTTATCAAACATCAAATTAAACGTTATATCAAATTTTATCTGAAATAAATATTCTCTCGGCCAAATAAAAATTTCCAAAAAAAAAAAAAAAAACATATATTCTCTCTAAAACATCAATCTAAAAGAAATGTTTAATATATCAAAATCACTTCACTTCATTTTTCTCTCCTCTTCCTCTACTCTGATAACTCCACAATTCAAACGCACCTATATTTCCACAATTCAAACAGACCTAAATAATGTTATTTACCAATCAATGATTGTATATTCGGTTAAAAAAAACAAAAAACGGTGTATTCCATATACAAATTGAAATAAAATTATCAATAATTTCTAGAAAAGAAACTATTAAAAAAATGAATATATTTATTTTGAAATAAACTTAAATATAAAAAAATATGACACTTTTGATTCAGGCAGTTTACTTTTGGCGAGATGATTTATTTGATAATGATTATTAATGAATCTCAATTTTCATTCATTATTATTATTATTATTTTAATAAAAAAGTAAAAGGACACGCGATCCTTCACGGAACAATTGCATTCTCTAAAATGTCAAATTAGTAATTATATTATCATTACATCATTAAATAAATCATCTCACCAAAAGTAAACTAAGAAAATATCATTTTTTTTTTTGGAAAACTAAGTCAAGTTATTTGTATTCAATTTACTGATATTTTTATTTTATTTATATATGAAATACATTGTTTACAGAATCAACAAATACTAAACTAAAAAAAAATAAAAAAAATACAGATAAATTGTGATTTGTAAATATATGTCTTTACCTCCGTAATTTTAATTAATAAATAAAAATGTAATGTTCTTGAAAAATAGTTTTAATTGTAAAATACACCAATATACTAGGCCGTTATGTCCTGAACAAAAAACGCGGCACATTTGGGCTTGATTCTTAGCTTACTGGCCCAAGAACTGTACGCAACATTTTTGGGCCTGTTTCTCGAAAAGCCCAATATTAGAATTTTTGCTGGACTACCTAATGAGCCGGCCCATAAAAGCTTACAGTTCTGTAAGAATTCCGGATCGGAGTGTCTTAACAAAATACAAAACCATCGATTGTTCTTGTTCTCTTCTCCTTGAGGTCTCTCTCTTTCTCCGACGACAAGTTCCTGAAGATCAGCCAGCCAAGGGCATTGTTCAAGGTGATTACGCTTTCACTTTTCCACTTTGTGTTCAAATTTCTTGATTGCCGTCCGAGAATCGTTTTGTTTAATCTGGATTCCACTTCTTTACTTCATCGTTGAGAGGAAGGGAACAGTGAAATTGAATTGCCTGTATCGAATACCTTGGGATTTAAGGAACAAGACTGTAATTCGACCTCTTTGTCCCCGTTCTGAAGGGAGAATCTTCGATTTTAGCTGTGTAAGACCGAACTTAGGGTTTGGACCTTTGAATCTGTGTTATTTATCTCTCCATTTGGCCGTTTTTACGCATCTTGTATGCTTATTTATTCTTATCTTTTCTTACCCTTAGATCTTTGATTTCGGATCTGATTTTCCCATTTCTACGTGTTATTTTTTGTTGAAGTCGAGGATCATATATCAACAACGGACCCTTCAATCTCTAGTGTAATTAGTGTTTTTTATTTGGTTATTAGAGATCATTTGGAGCATTGGTTGTATCCCACTTTTTATTTATTTATTTTGGACGTCTGGAAGGCACCGAGTTTGTATTTAGCTGGTAAAGTTGCGCTTGTGCAATTGTCGTGTATTTATGGGATTTTAGTTTGTTTTCGGTGCGGTGGTTCATTTTTTTTCTTTTCGTTCTTATGTTATGTGGTTCATGGTTATAATTCTTTTTGATGTCTTGTTAATTGTTATGGTTTTTTCATCATTTTGTATGGGAGGCTTATTTTGAAGCTGTCTTTAAGTAGCTGTGAACTGATTTCATTTTCTCCATTTCTGTCTTTAGTTTTACAGGTAAGCACTGAATAAGATGTCTATGGTTGACGAGCCTCTATACCCTATAGCTGTTCTTATCGACGAGCTGAAAAATGATGATATTCAGCTTCGGTTGAACTCAATTCGTAGACTTTCTACAATTGCACGTGCTCTTGGAGAGGAGCGAACTCGTAAAGAATTGATCCCATTTCTTAGTGAAAACAACGATGACGATGATGAGGTGCTTCTTGCTATGGGTGAGGAGTTGGGAGTGTTCATCCCATATGTTGGTGGAGTTGAGCATGCACATGTTTTGCTCCCACCTCTGGAAAGTCTGTCCACTGTTGAGGAAACATGTGTGAGAGACAAAGGTGTGGAGTCCTTATGCAGAATTGGTTCCCAGATGAGAGAAAGTGATTTAGTTGATTGGTTCATTCCTCTCGTTAAGGTTGGTTTTACCCTCTGCTTCATTTTTTTTTTTTCTTTCATTGGTTATACTATGCACATTCCATTTCTTTATCTGACACTTGCGATTGGTAGTGACATGGTATAGTAACCATTTTGTTCAGTCTGTCCTAAAAACCTGAGTGTTATTAGCATTTCTCTTCTTTCTTTCATCTTTTGAACCACTATTTGCATATTAGACTTTGACAGCTTTAAATCCAATGTTTTCTGAGGGTTTTGTGTGTGTTTGTGCTTGCACATAAACCCAGAGACTGGCAGCCGGTGAATGGTTTACAGCTAGAGTATCTGCATGTGGGCTATTTCATATTGCCTACCCTAGTGCTCCAGAGATGTTGAAGACTGAATTACGGTCAATTTATGGCCAATTGTGTCAAGATGATATGCCTATGGTTAGGCGGTCTGCTGCAACAAATCTAGGAAAATTTGCTGCAACAATTGAACCTTCTCATTTGAAGACTGATATTATGACAATATTCGAGGATCTTACACAAGATGGTAATTATTTGTATCTGTTACTTGAGTGTGATTTCCTTTTCTGGTTTTTTCCCTGACATTGAATTCATGTGAATGGAAAGTTTGATTTCTAGTGGATTCATCACATTGGATGTGCGTTACTAGTTTAAGTTTTCGAATTATTTTGGTGCATGTGCAGTGTGCATAATAAGTTGAGATCAGTGCTGTTATAAGTGTAAGTGTAACTATGGCTCATTTGGACTTTTCAGCACCTGAGATTTTCACAGGGAAGAAACATGGATCTTTCTCTTGTAGCAAACCATGGGAATTGTTCTTCAGAAATCTTTGTACTATACAGGTTTCTTTTATCGTACATTTTGTGTTCTTATGTCAAATCTTTCACAGATCAAGACTCTGTAAGATTGCTGGCCGTTGAGGGTTGTGCTGCTTTGGGCAAGTTATTGGAACCCCAAGATTGTGTATTACAAATTCTTCCAGTAATTGTTAACTTCTCTCAGGTACAGTTTGCACAATTTATCTGTTTTCACAGTTTGAAATGCTCTTGGGCAGTTTGTTTGTAAAATTATATAATATATATACTGTTGAGCAATATCTTCATTGGATTATCAGATCTAGCATTATTTTCTTTGGAACAATGATGAAGCATTATTGTACAATTACATCTTGTGAATCGTAATCTAGTAGTTTTCATGTCTTTGTCATGAACGTTTGGATGTGTTGAATTATGTTTCCTTGGTACTTCTGTTGTTTATCTATTAGTAATATTAAGGACATTGATGCAAATTACAAGTTTCTATTGAAATCTGAGCCGTCCTTATGGATTCCTGAATCAACTGTAAAGACAGCATATCATATAAATTAGTACCTTTGTCCTTTACTTTCATTCATAGGCAAGCTATAATATCAATGAAATTGTAATCTATTTATCTGCATTTATTTTGTTATTTCTTAGTGTGAGTACCTCTATCATGTACAGCAAAAGGTAATAGTGGTATTTACATACTTTGTACCCTCATGGCCTTGACTCGTTTGATTCAAGCTCTAATCTATTTCTTGTTCCCTGCTTACTTTTCCTTTTTTGCAGGATAAGTCATGGCGTGTGCGCTACATGGTTGCCAACCAGTTATATGAATTGTGTGAAGCTGTAGGACCTGAACCTACTCGGTAATTTTCGTATTAATCTATGAAGAAACGTTTTTTTATTGATCTAAATGGAAAGATAAAATGTAATTCCATATGATATGGCGGCCATTTATCATTTGTTTTAATTGGCTAAATAGATAGGAGCCCTCTCCCATTTTTTTTGGATATTGGGGATTCGTGGGAGAAGCCATGGAGGTTGCTTACTTCTTTTTAAAGCTCATACATCTTAATTTCCGCTGCTCTTTATCCTTAACAGTTGGAGATACTATAGAATGTTTACTCTTATTGTTGGCTCCTAGTCTCTGTCCTAGGTTAGCCTATGTGCATGTATGGCGTTCTTTTAATTTTATATCTTAATTTACCAGATTTTTCTAGCATAAAAAAATATGAAGGCACATGTATTTTTGTGCTAACATTGTTTAAAACATGGAAAGTAATTCTTATTATTAACATTGTGCCAATTGTTTTACTTATTGAGTTATTATATTGTTCATATTGCTTGCACTTGTTTTTTGGTGGTAAGGACGGATTTGGTACCTGCTTATGTGCGCTTGCTTCGAGACAATGAAGCTGAAGTTCGTATAGCAGCTGCTGGCAAAGTGACCAAGTTTTGCAGGATTTTAAGTCCAGAACTTGCAATTCAGCATATCCTTCCCTGCGTAAAGGTGCATATACTATTTCAAGGTTTAGATTTCCTATTCATATATGCATGTTACATGTCATACTACAAATTTGTTTACCTCATACTTTCACCTATTGCTAAAGCAAGTAATGACTTCAGGAATTGTCATCAGATTCCTCTCAGCATGTACGTTCAGCATTGGCCTCTGTTATCATGGGAATGGCTCCTGTGTTGGGAAAGGTACATAATATTTATTTGGTTTGAACAAATGTGTTGCTATGGTGATTAGATTACTAAAACTTACTATTGTTGCTCGCCAAATCTGTATCAAATGTTTACTTGTTAAGTTATTTAATTGAGAACTTTAATACAATTCTTTTTCTCAGTAAGCCCCAAGCCTGCTTAGTAGCCATTTCTAGTTTTTTTTACTGGGAGAGGGGTGGAACACTGCTGAGTGTGAGGGAATCAATGTCCATTCTTTTAATCATGAATCTTGGTTAATATTTTTTAATTTTGATGCTCTTAAGCCTGAGGAATGTGAAATAAAAATAATCTGTCGATTACATTTAATGTAAGGTCTCAGTTAATTGATTTTGAATACCTATATTTTTGTAAATGAAAATTTATGTAAATAGTGAGGAATTGAGGACTGTGTGCGCTTCATAATTTTTCTGAATTTTGAAAGCCAAGGTGTTACGTGATTAAAAAATGTTCTGATTAGTATTTCTGTGAGCATCGTGATTTGTTTGCTAATTTTGGAGATGCTTGTTTATATTTTTGAAAGTTTATGATAAAGGAATTAGGATCTTGATCCTGTTTTGTATTTTCTGTATTTTGAAGGCCATGGAGTGATGTGAATTATTGATTTAAATCATTTGTAGATTGTACTGATGAATCTCATAACTCCGTACACTGTGAATCTAGGAACACTACTCCCCACGTGTTTTGTAGGAACATTCTTTTTGTGGTCCTGTAGTGGAATAGTTAACTTTCATCTTTCAATTCAGGTTATGGATCCCTCAGCCAGCCCTAGGATAAAACTAACTGAAGACTCCTTCACTCATATTTTGTAGGAACATTCTTTTTGTGGTCCTGTAGTGGAATAGTTAACTTTCATCTTTCAATTCACGTTATCAATCACTAGTCAAAAGCTTGAGTTTTGATGGTGTGCTCCTTCCAAGCCCTCAGGTTCGAGGTCCACCTGTGACAATAATTTGTAGACACCTCATGAGTTTATTTGAGGGATTTACCATTAACTGATTTATATGAATCATTACTATTTCTCTCGTGGGATTTCTCCATTATTCATACATTTACGTATTTAAAAAAAATCTAAAAAACATTTTAGTTTAAGCACAATAACCGCGCCAAGTACTATTTTTACCCAAGGTTTTGCTACTTCAAGTTTTTTAACTAAAATCCATCAATCCCCACTATTAGTCCTGCTCGCCAATCTCATTGGTTAATGATGCACGTAAGTATGATGGTATTGGGTTATGCATCTAACTGAAGACTACTTCACACACATTTTGTAGGAACATTCTATTTGTGGTCCTGTAGTGGAATAGTTAACTTTCATCTTTCATTCACGTTATCAATCTATAGTCAGAGGCTTGGGCTTTGATGGTGTGCTCCTCTCAAGGTCTCGGGTTCGAGATCCACCTATGACATTAATATGTAGATACCTCCCTTGTCTTAATTCCTTCGAGGTCTTCCGGTGCCTGGCCATGGCATAGGGACGTGCGTCGTTACCCCGGGTATAGTAGAGCGAAAGCTTCGTTTAATTTTTTTTTTTAGGTTATCAATCCCTCCACCCTACGGTAAAACTAACTTTTTCTGCATGGATAATAAATTACCATAACGGGTATTATTTATATTTTGTTCTTGTGGTCATAAAAAAACACATTGTCTTTTTTGTCTCCGGGTATTATTTATATTTTGTTCTTGTGGTCATAAAAAAACACATTGTCTTTTTTGTCTCCAAGGGGTGGTGCAGTGTTATATAATTTTGTTGTCTCATTATTTCCTCGAAGTTATTTTTACATCATATTCCATGCAACTAGAAAGTGGGTAGGTTCGGTGTTATATAATTCTTTCGTCTCCATTTTCTTTCAAGTTTGATGATTTAACCAATGTTCCTATCTTTTCTCCATGATATATTATTGTTTGTACTGGACATCACATTAAAAATCTCACTCAGATGACTTGGGCAGGATGCTACTATTGAACAGCTGCTTCCGATATTCCTTTCTCTTCTTAAGGATGAATTTCCTGATGTGCGCCTCAATATCATTAGCAAGCTTGATCAAGTAAATCAGGTTTGTTAGAGTTCACTTTGAAACTGAAGTGGAAAGGTTCTTAACTAACATCATAATTTAAGATGTTGATATACTTCACAAATATGCTTTAACTCTCCCTCACTCTCTCCATAACGTTTTACTGCCATCTCACCACAAACCGATTATGCAGGTTATTGGAATTGATCTCTTGTCTCAATCACTGTTACCTGCCATTGTGGAACTTGCTGAGGATAGGCATTGGAGAGTTAGGTTAGCAATTATAGAATATATTCCTTTACTGGCAAGTCAGCTGGGTGTAGGGTTTTTCGACGATAAGCTTGGTGCGCTTTGCATGCAGTGGTTACAGGATAAGGTTTGTGTTTCCAGAGCTCCATTAAGGCTTGATCATTTTAATGTGAAATAACATGCTCCTTAGTGAGTGTTGCTTTAGGCTTTTAAGATCTAGAAGTTATGTATTTTTCAGGCTGTTTCTGTTTTAATTTAATTTAATTTTTATTCCAATGGTTGCTTCTTGCAGGTTTACTCAATCCGTGATGCAGCTGCTAACAATTTGAAGCGCCTCGCAGAAGAATTTGGTCCCGAGTGGGCAATGCAGCATATTGTTCCACAGGTCTGTTTTAATTTAATTTCACAATCCCATTCAGTCTAGATTATAGGCAAACATTGTCTTTTGAACAATTTACTAGATTTGTATCACTCTTATTTGCACATGGTACTCAAGAGTTAGAAGGATGATCATAGCAAATTATCATTCTTTTTTTGGACAAGAAATTAATATATGAGCCGTCTGAAGAAAATAGAACGTTAATGGCTTAGCCCCTACCAGATAGGATATTAAAGTTTCTCCAATTGGTTGAACACAAGAAGTTCCTAAATAAACGACACCATCCATAGGTCATGAACACATTATAAAGCTAACCAAATGTTAATAGAAATCCTTCACCCTGCCATGACTTGATACTACACAGAGTTACTCCTTATTCTTAAGATCTAAAACACTCCTTGGGCTGGAGAATTAAGGAGTGATGAGTTCGATTCATGGTAATCACCTATCTAAGAATTAATTACCTACGAGTTTTCTTGAAATCAAACTGTTGTAAGGTCAGGTGCATGCCTTGTGAGATTCATTGAGATGTGCATATGCTGACTTAGACACTCACGGATATCAAAAAAGAAAATCATCCATCAATGAAATTGTTTCTTATGTAAAAAAAAAAAAATCCTTCACCCTGCCTACTGCACACAATCTATGTACTTCGCATTTCACTAACTGAAATGGTGTTTCGAAAACAGGTTCTTGACATGATTAACAACCCACACTATTTGTATCGGATGACTGTTCTTCGTGTGGTCTCTCTTCTTGCCCCAGTTATGGGCTCTGAAATCACATGCTCGAAGCTTTTACCAGTGGTTATCAGTTCTTCCAAGGATAGGTACATGGCATCCACTTTGTTAATCATCGCACCTCTAAAAAAAACGAACAATAGATTGGTGTTGATGCAGTTTGCTTGCGTTCCTTGTTATTTGGACTGTTCCGCTGGTCATCTTCTGTCACTTTTTCGGTGGTTAACCTGTGTTTCTGCAGGGTTCCGAATATCAAGTTTAATGTGGCGAAGGTGTTGCAGTCTCTCATTCCCATCGTAGACCAACCTGTAAGTAGTCTGATGATACTTTCTGTCTTTTGTGCCTTTCCTAGTTTCCTTTCTAACTGGTATCTTTTGATTTTTATACATTTTTTCTTTTTCATTGGTGGTTGTAATATTGGATAATACTTGCAATGCAGGTGGTGGAAAAGACGATCTGTCCTAGCCTAGTCGAACTCAGCGAGGATCCAGATGTAGATGTCCGGTTCTTTGCTAACCAAGCTCTCCAATCAATCGATCACGTGATGATGTCTACTTAGACCGGGCCTCATCTCCATCACGAAAATCTGTATGAAGGCGCTTTTGCAGAAGTTGCTATTGTTTTTCTATGAAATAGCTGTATGTTTCTTCCCTCGTTCGTTGTCGTGGAGCAGTTTCTGATGCATCTAGCCTGCAGAGCAAGCCATTGAGTAGAGACTTGGTGCTTTTTTGTTCATCTTATAGTCTTAATATTCATTCTTCATTTGTCTTTTACAACAATGGACTCATAATTTGTTGGATGTTGACTGGGGGGGTCTATGGGAGTGTCCATTTGTATCTACACTTCTTTTGATTGCTAATCTTCCATCTCTATTGTAATAGTTATCATTTTGTAGTAATTATATCGACTACATTTCAAGATTCCGAAACTAAATGGGTACACATCTCAACAGACTCGCTTGCAGAAATGTATACCTGGAAGAGCAACGAAGATACTGAAGCCAAGTTAGGCATTCAACTCATTACTCGGTACGATCTTTGATTTTATCATTCAAGTTATAGGGACTTTGAACATGATTCTTCTATGGTGGGGTCCGTATGGGTACACTAGTAAATAATGAATTAGTTTGTTACTAATAGAGGGTATATGGGTCGTGAGTACATCCTCACATGCTTACGCTAGTTTAATTTTGGGTTTTGAGTGTTAGGAAAGAACTACCTTAAACTTAGTTTATCTTGTAATTCTTATATTTCTATGTTTGTAATAGAGTTCGGGTACTATTGCTCCAGTAGTCTATATATGCCCTCAACTTATACACTGGAAGAAAAAATTGTAGCCAGAAAAGAACTTCAACGAACATGCGCTAAAAAGAAAAAAAAAAATCTCAGTGGCTTTGTCATGAATTCTGGATACATATTTCTTGTTTATTTGTCAATTTATTTAGTATTCTGATATCTCAGATAATATAGATATGAATTATTTTTCTATTAAATGTTGTATTATTTTGATTACACAATGTTACATAAAGCTAGGTCTCAAGTCTGAACAGAAACATTTTTTTTATAAAGTTCAACATGAGAGTATGGATTAGGTTGTATTTTTATTTTTTATTTTTTATTTTTTTGTGATTAGGATTAGGTTGTATTAAAACTGTTACTTTTGGTCTGAACAGAAACATTTAAATTATTTAATTATTCCATTTAAACTGTATCATCAGATTGATCTTTGATAAAAGCCCAAATGAATGGTTCAATCTTCCACTTCTGCAAGTGAAAATTCAAACCAAACAGAAAACAAATGTAAAAGAAAAACAGAAAACAAAAACAAAAAACAAAAAAGAGACCTGGTTGGTAAAAGCAACTACACCAGTAACTTCAGAATTTTACCTGCTGTAGACTTAAATCACGAGCTGTTTAAATTAAGCTCAACACTCTTGTTCATAATGTTTATTTATATCTCAAGATTCATAGAAACATATATATATATATATATATATATATATATATATAATAATAATAATAATTCAAGCTGGCTGTATTATTTGTGTCAACTGCCATTTAGCTAATAAATCTGTGTATATCGAAGTTTCACAACTGATACTTGACACTTTATTGAAACAAGTTTGAATTCCTTACGTTCCACAGTCGGTACTTGATATTGTATTGAAGGTTATGATAACTGAAACAAGTTCTTGGGAATGATTAAAAAAAAAAAAAAACTCTTCATAGCCTCAGTCTCCTCCAAATTTCTAATAATTCGCCATGGCATACAATCTAACTTTAGATGCGACAATTGCAGTGTTAAGCTTATGTTGACTAATTCAAAGTAATTGTTATTCCTTATGACTACTATAGGTAACGATTGCAATGCAATAGTTATACAAATGTGAGTGATAGTAAGGATCGTCGTCCTTGCTCCATTTATGAAGAATTATTTTTTTAAAATAAATTTATTCTTTCAAAGAAATTTCTTTATAAATAGTCAATTTCCTAAAAGGAACATTTAAAAACAAAATTTATAGTAATAGTTCATATCAAATGATCTAGGTATTCTTGTATCATCAAATTATACAAACAATTCAAACATAAAACTTTAAATCATCATATTTATATATAAGACAAAAGGGGTGAAGAACGGAGATGAGGACTAGGAGTTTTTATCTATCCCGTCCAACCGACAAGAACTTTTTTCTCTCACACCTCATACTTTGCGAAGATTGACACTCTAGGAGTATTTGTTTTTTGTAGAAGAAGAGTAGTAAACAACCACTCTACTAAAACTCGTTATTTGTATTAAGTGACAAAATAACTCTTAGTTGCTCAATCACTACTAATATCAATTCTCAATTATTTTAATTAATTCTAACATCATTCTTTAAAAGATTAGTTAATTACTCTAATTACCATAAATCCTTGTATTATTTTTTACAAAATCCAAACACACCTGAGAAAGAGGGAAGAAAACATGAGAATGATGACATGTTACATGTGAGGAGAAGATTGGAAATGAAATTAAGTTAGCTCAACAATCATTATAAATATTCTTGATCAAGAAATTTCAAGTATAAATCCCAAGAATTAAAAAAAAAAAAAAAAAAAAAAGAAGAGAGAGAGAGAATGAAAGAAAGAAAGAAAGGGGAAAGTTCATTCCTAACCTCTGTTTTTGTATTCTGCTATCCCTATCTAGAAGATATTGCAAAATCAGCCTTTTAGCAAGTCAAAAGTTTAATATTTTGCCACCTTTTGTTTGTTTGTTAGCTACATCATGCCTAATCAGCTAACATTATCTAATAAACATGTTATACGATTCATACCAACTTTTTAGAGACTAACAAACTCATAATTTACCTTTCGAAAAATGCCCAATTCCACTGAAAGTCCGAGGGGGTGTTTGGTAGTAGTTTTTAAAGAGTATTTCAAATTGATACTAAATACTCCTAAAAAAACTACATCCAAACGAATTTTTTAAAAATAAATCTTCATTTTAAATATTAATTCTATATACTCATAAAAACTATATCAAAACAAACTTTTGACAGTAATCATAATTTCTAAATATTCAAAAAAAAATCTCATTCTAAATACTCTTAAAAACTACATCCAAACAAACTTTTGATTGCAACTATTACTAATAATCACTTCTAAATACTTAAAATAAATCCTTATTCTAAATACTCTTAAAAACCACATCAAAACAAGTTTTTGACAGCAATCATTACTTCTAAATACTCAAAATAAATTCTCATTCTAAATACTAATTCTAAATACTCTTAAAATCAAAATCTAAAAGATCTCGGAGGAACTAAATTTAATATTCTATCTTCAAAAACTAACAGAAACAGAAAAAGAAAGAGACGTGAAGTCTTAAAATAGGTAGTGCTACACGAGAAAAAGCAAAGGACAATGTGCAAACATCAAAAACTTTTAGGTAGGGAGGAACTTGGCCCCCTCCGCCAATGTATCCATTTGTCATAAAGGTTGGCACTTATCCAAATTTGTCCTTAGTTTCACTTTCATTATTCACCCTTGTTGTTGCATCATCCATCCACTAATGTAAAGTCAGTCAATCCCTCTTCTCAAACTGTTAGGTTTCTTTCCAGTTGTGTATCTAAAAGAGTGAAACTAGAGAGGATTAAAAAAAAAAACAGACACGTCTTCATTGCTGTCTTCAAAGTTTGCTGTCCTACAAAACAAGCTCTTAAGAAAAGTACATAAACTCAAGAACTGTGAGTGAAATTTTTGGGTAAATTATATATTTAGTTCTTGTGGTCAGAAAAAAGTTAGAATTTAGTACCTAAGGTTTGATAAATCAAAAAAACAGTCTTGTCGTACATAATTTTTTGGTGAATAAAATATGTAAAAGTTGATTATTTATGTGTTTAATAATGAGAGTGTGAGTGAATAATTGATAGCATCATTTTCATATATCAAAAATTACATCTACATACTGATGTACGAATAACAAGGACTATTTTTTAGGTCTTATCACACCATATGAACTAAATTCTATTTTCCTAAACCTTAAGGACTAAATTCTTATTTCTCCAAAATATTTTTTGAAAACTGGGAAATCAAAGCTTCGCTCCACTATGCCTGGGGTAACCACACCCGTTCCTAGGTCAGACTTTTTATTTCTTCAAATTATAAAGACTAAATTCTATATTTCTCACTAAACTCTAGACTTTTAAACCTGACTAAACTCTATTTTAATTTTTTTACCATAGGGAACAAATTTATAATTTGCCCGAATTTTTTTACAAGAGAGAAGTCTTTATTCATAGGATTGAGATGGTGGTTACCATGATGAGAAGAGTTTGAGATAATTGTTAGAAACTTCTTTAGAATATCGTCTTAATTGTACCAGCTAGCTTCAGTTTGAGTTGGTTAACCCCTAATTTAACCGTGAGAATTTGAACGCTTCATCTTAAAATTAATTGACCATAAAGGAAGTAATCTGTCCTTTTTCTTTTCTTTTTTTAATAAACGTTGCGAAGCAACCTCACTTTTTCTCAATAAGGATATAAATCGAGAAAATCAAAACATCCCTTGAAAGAATTTTCTCATCCAAGCGGGGATAAGTGGCTAAGATGCCACGTGATAGAGCATAATATCTTTAAGAGAATTGGTTCGACCTCAAAAGCTGAAAAAATGGACAATAGACAGAAACTGGATATGAGAAGAATGAGAATATACAGGAGAATAATTTTCTTTGTTTGGCGTGAATGAATGATTATGAAGAACCGTTATCTTTTGGAGTGCATAGAATGATTATCGGATGATAGAGATCAACAAATATAGGAGAATAAAAAGTGGTTATAGGAGAATGAGATTTTGGAAATGGTTGTCGCTTGTCTAAATATGGGCAAGAGAATTATTTTCTATAATTATTCTCATTCTCCTTCTCCTTCTCCAAACACCTTCCTAGTGTTTTCCTTCGACCTCCTACTTCCGAGAATTACAAAGATTTGCAAAGGCAACCGTTCAGAGTGATAAAAATGATAGACACTATATTCATATATGACTTTCCAAAATGCAAGTCTGCATAGGACAACAACTTGTACAGTACTCTCCATTGAGGTAATATCATAAACATGGTTTAAATAAGAAATGTAGATATTAATCTAATAAAAATGCCCCCCTCTTTCTCTGTGGAGAAAAAAAAAATCTGAAAAAGTCTTCTTTTTTGTACAAATTCTACTGAAGCTATACACTTAAGAAATTCTTGATATGATCAATCATTTCAAGGGTCCGAGTTTGAGAGAGTTGTGACTTATTCAAAACCTGAAACGCATGGCCAACTCCTTCATAAACCACATAATTGATCAGCTTACCCTCTCTATGTAAAGCAGAGCAAAACTCTAAGTTTCTATCTTTCAATATGTCCATTTCTGATATGCATACCAAGCTAGGCAAAACCCTCAAATCCTCCACCTTAAACAACCCTTTTGCTGAAGGGTTGCACCACGGATGATCACGGTTCGCTCCAGAAGGCAACGCCAACCGCCAGTATGTATCCGAAACTGCCATCGTTAGAGCTGAACGAGGCGGTTGAACCAGAAACTTCTCTGATTTCGTCCTTGATTCCCCACCAAAAAATGGTTGTATCAAAATATTACCTTTAATAACTAATGGTTTCAAGATCACAGCTCCAGAAGCATTTGTCTTACCACCAAGTCTGGCGGCTACATTGAAAGCTATGTTGCCGCCGGCACTGTCACCACTAAGGTAAATTCTGGTAAAATCACAATATCTTGGCCACCAATTTTGCTTGGCACTACCAAGAGCAACTTGTTTCAACCATGAAATCGTTTTTAATCCATCTTCGTAAGGAGCAGGAAGAGGGTTTTCCGGGGCCAAACGATAATTCACCGACATAACTATACAGTCTGCTGTTGCAGATAGCTTGGCCAGGAACTCATGGTAGCAGCTCCAAGCTGCCGAGCCGATGCAAAATCCCCCTCCATGGAAATACACAAGCAAAGGAAGCTTCTCCTCACACTGCTGTGGAATGTAGAAACGAGCCCAAATGTTGTTCAGCTTATCGATAACTACATCCCAAGAAGTAACACCAAGCTCCGTGGGCAATGCATTGGAGACACAGGGAACTATCTGTGATCTTTCCACATACCCATTTCCATAAACTCTAATCAAGCCTTCAATCTCCTCAACCAACACATCATGTTGATCAAAGCCATTAACATATTCTTCAAAACTTGGAATCTGATCTAGGTTAATGGCAGGCATTATTTTTCTCCTCATAAAATGGGGATGGAGATGAGATGAGGGTAGCAGGGAAATTAAAGTTCGAAGGCTTTAGAGATTCTTAATTGGTTATGGATGGAAGTATGAACTTCTGATGTTCCTTTTATAGACGATGAAAATATGAGTCTAATGGTATGACGTGGACAACTTATTCTATCAAGTAGGGGTTGAAGGGGATATTACCCTTTCTTTTCCTGCCAAGTGGACAATTAGCTAAGTGCCACATGTTTTGACAATACATTGATTCAAGCACAGTTAGATAGAGCCACGACTTGTCTACTTTTTCTCTTTTATTGTGTAGGGATGTGATGGGGTTAGGTCTTAGAAGAATTATAGATAAATAGGAGGGGTATTATGGTAATTAGTTAGAGAGTTTGTTAGGATTTTCTAGGTAGCCCTAAGTTTTCACTCAATATTTGGATGCCCTTCTCACTCACTTCACCATCTATTTATAATAGAAACCCTAACAA
>JBBMEG010000003.1:2433962-2489609 GCA_037832605.1 Cyclanthera cordifolia
ACAAAGTGCATGCTCTAGATAATTCTACACCAATCTTAGACAAAGAGTGTTCTAGAGTTCTCTCCATCAATCTTGAAAATACATGTATGGTCTAGAATCTTCTTTGAACATCTAGAATAAAGGAGAATTATCTAGACTTCTCCAATATTATTTAACACACACTATGCTATAAGCAAAATTGGACCATCTTGCTATCTAGGTTCTCATTTATGCTGCCCCATGTATCTCGATTTACTTGTTAGTTATAATAATGGACTGTGGGCGCCTTTGCTACGATTGGTTGCCTCCAACACCATTTATGGTAAACGTGTTGCCCTCAATATGGTTGCAATTAACTCCTTCCACGAGCACAAACGTTTAAATCAGACTACCTCTATTCGTCAAGGAATGTCGGCTACGTATGGTCCACCCCAATGATTCGTCGCTTGGCGTGAACAAGATCTATGAGAACCTGAGTTTGAGGGTGATTTCGGTTCGATTTTTGTCGGTTTTGTGCCAAACCGATAACTGAACCAATATTCTCGGTTTTTCTATAATTGAGTCCAAACTGATGTCCAATAAAGGACAAACCAATGGTTCGATTTTTATTTGGTTCGGTTTTTCGATTTTGATTTCAATAAAAATTGTAATTTATTTTGTAATTTTTTTGTTCCATTCACAATTTGATTTTTAATTTTATCTTAAAGACTTTCATTTTACTAACAAAAAAAAATAATACTTTTCATAAGTATCACAATATTTACAATACTTTTACTTTATATTTCACATTTAAATTAGTTCTTTTATTTATTTTAAATACTAAACACATATATTTTTCTTCTTATTTATACATTCGATTCAGTTTCTAAAATATCAAACCGATCGATCCAATATTGTTCCAAAAAATCGAATTGATCAATTGGATTGGTTTGGTTCGGTTCAGTTCGATTTTATCTGTTTTCGATTTTTCCTTTCACCCCTACCTGAGTTTCATGTGCCTAAGCCATACGAAATATAGGGTTATCAAACACAACTAGGAAAACAAACATGCAAAGTAAATCAATACAGGCAAACCATCTCATTCAATTCTATATGCTTGCCTAATTCTCACTCGACATGTTCAGATAAACTTAACGACATGCTAAGCAATGTACCATACAAGACATGCTTCAGATTAAATATGTATACACCACATATATCATTCGAGTTCATACTTTATAATCAAGGTAAGAGATACGTCAATCACAAGAACCTAAAACATCTATACAAGTCTTGTTTACAGAGCAACCAACATTCACATATTCTTATGTAAATACGAAGTAGTCATGCAAGCTTTAGTAACAACAATCAATTAAATAACCGTACATGTGTCTAACCAATCGGTTTAGAAGTATCATACAATGTGAATAAACAGAAGTCCAATATATCAAGCAGAAGCTACAAGGTTGGTATAGGCAAAACTGGAGATTGTTGGAATATTCACCTTGTGTCAAATGTCCCACATTGGTAAGATGGAGGTTATTCAACATATATATAACATAGAGTGGACTACTCTCATTGTCAATTAGTTTTGAGATGGATGGCTACACTTTCTAACAAAAACAAAAATGGTTTGTTCTCTATTTAATTCTTTTTATTTTCTTTTTCTTATTATCAGATTTTGACAAATCAATTCACTAAATTTTAGATATTCTTTTTAATAGTTAAGATAAATATTTGTCAGCTCAATAAGATATTAAATTATGTAAGAAAAGCATTAAATTAAAATAGAAATTAAATAATATAATGTATAAACATGGTGAAATTTTTTCATTACTGCTCACTTCCTCATTCCTTACTTGATCGACCCCCATTAAGGGGTGAGTCCCAGCAGGGTCCCGATCTCGTGGTGAAAATGAACATCTCTACGTAATTGATTAGTTTGTTCTTTGTTTTAAACCAAGGCAAAACGTAAAGTTACTATCGTCCAGTAGACCCATTTCTGATATAGGAGCTAAATTAGGTAAGACCATCAAATTCTTCACCTTAAACAACCATTTATCTGAAGGGTTGCACTATGGGTGGTCATGATTTACTTCAGAAGCAACACCAATCGCTAGTATGTATCAGAAATTGCCAACATCAGTGTTGAATGATGAGGTTGGATCAAAACTTCACTGATTTGGTTCTTGACTCCCCACCAAAAATTGGTTGTATCAAAATGTTATCTGTTAGAAATAAATATCAGTTATGATATTATTTAGAATTTTTAAAATTTAAGCACTTAAATATTAGTAGATATTAGAACTTTATACGATATTCGTTAAGGCATTGTTTAGAGATCTTTTGAAATCAGGTATTGTATTTGTTATACGTGTTTATGGAAAGTTACGTTAATGAAAAATTAGAAGGTTTATACTTTTTTCAAATTTATCATGGTATTAGAGCATCTCCCAATTAGAGATGGTTATAATATATACCAAATGTTGTGAGCTATCAGTATAAGGTATTTGATAATTCGTGAAATTCGCCCGATTCGTATGTCAGTGTGAAGAATTCGTAAAATCTACGTGATTCGTGTAGTTGAAATAAAGCATCGTATTTGCAATATATTATGTTGAGCGGCATAATCAGTGTCTGTTTGATGATTCATGAAATCCGCGTGATTCATGTGGTGCAATAATATTTGCAGTATATTCAGATCAATAGTGAGATTAACATTAGATATGGAATCCGTGTATGCGATGTGCAATGACTTTGTTTTTAAGTTGATTATGTGTTAATTCTCAAACTTTAGAGAAAGTATTAGGAATAAATATTGTTATGATATTGTTTTGGATTTTTAAGATTTTAAGCATTTAAATATTAGAGTTTTATAGGATATTTGTTAAGGATTTGTTAAGAAACCTTTTGAGATTTGAGATTGTATCTGATATATATTGAAAGATAAAAAGGTTTAATATCTTTCTCAAATTTATCATTTCTTTAATAACTAATGGTTTCAAGACCATAACTTCAGAGGTAATCGTCTTACCAGAAAGTTTAGAGACTACATTTGTAAAGGCTCGACCCAGACTAGGGTCACATCTAGGTCTATACCCTAAATGCATGATTAAAATGACCCTTAAGAGCCGAGACATGACGAGTAAATACTTCATTTATTAAACAAAACAGTAATCGTTCAAAAAATGCGCAAAACGGATACCTAGTTATAAAATCAAGGAAAACTAGTAAAACGTCATATAATCAGAACATATTTTTGTAAAGAAAATCCAGGTAAACGAATGCGGGAAAAAAAATACACTAAACCAGACACAACAACAACACGAGCCAATGGTCTTCCCAGCTCCTGATCAGCCATCCTAGTAGAGCCCGTGCGCACCTTTGGAGACCAAATAGGAAAATGGATGAGTTATTAAACTCAGTAAGAATCCCTAACCGGGATCGACACAAGTAAGATATGCCGATGAGACACAAGTAAGATATAAGAATCATAAACGATGCATGAGCAATGTTAACACCGGGGACCCATTAGGGCTATTCAGTTCCAGAGCATCCATTGGATGGTAAAGGTGACACCGGGGCTATCCCGATGGGATATGCCATTCCCGGGCCCCACTGGGTATGATTATTCACTTATGGGGCTATCCTTACAAGAAATGCCACTCCCGGTCATTCAGTATAATACTTGTTCATGAACTTATGGAAGCATGCTTAAAACATGTACATAAACTCGCCAAAAACACAGTTAGATAAACAACAGGTGCATCGTAGAACGTACCAGTTCGATGTATAACATTCGTTCCGTTCATCTTATAACACAAACAAATATATATATACTAAGCATAACAATAACTTTCTACAGGGTCTCGCGGGAACAAGGCAATCAAAGCATTAAACAAACAATCAAAGCAATTAACCTTATAATTTCTCCCAACTAACCTACACGCGCTTCTATCTAACCACGAGACCCTAAACTAAGGGTAAGATTCCCTAACCTTGGCCAAAATCCACTAAATTTTCCTTAAGAGTGCTCGAACAGGGTTAAATAGTTAGAATTAGCTTTTAAAACTATATAAATGAACTCATAGCGTCGAAATTACCCAAAAAACACTATATAAAAATTTTCAGGCAAGGTTGACAACAACGCATGGCCGGAAAGCGGTGGCAGGCAGTGGCGCGTGGAGTGATGGTCGCCGGCGCGTGAGATCCACTCGCATGAGACAACAGCTGCAGGTTCGGGAGACGTGGCGTCTTCTGATTCGCTTTTAGTAGGTTCGGGTAGCCGATACGTTCGGGCTACTAAAACTCCAGTTCAGAGAACGTCGACCAATACGGAGCTGAAGGCGTCAGATCTGTTGGCGGTGGTTGTCGGAAGTGCAGGCGAACACACGTGCTGATTGGTCGCGCGTTCCGTTAAGCTGTGGGTGAACAGGGGCGTGCAGGGTGTCCGCGGCTGATTCACGGATGACGACGGCTCGCGAGACACGAGCTCCGATAGCACGGAATGCGAGGCATATGGTTGGCGATGATGCAAGAATCAGGGGCCAATGATTGGCTGCCGATGGCTGTCGTCTCAGTTTTAGTGAAAGCACGAAAAACGATAAGCGTTGATTGGCTGAGCTGTGGCGGCTGTTAGCACTGAAAAAGAGAGACAAAATGATTAGGTCTAGTCTCTTTTGGCTTTATATATAAGGACAAAAATCTCCTGAAAATTACTAAAATGCCTCTAGGGCTTAAAATGACCATTTTACCCACAGTTTTCAAAATCCGACTTCACACCTCTCGAGATAAGAATTAACTAAGCATATTTAACCAAAATTAAATTTCAAAGTGACCTCCGTAAAGCCCCGTAAGCCCAAAAATGATAAAACTAATCTTGAATCTAGGGGAAGGAAGTCCGGGTTGTTACAACATTAAAGGTTATGTTGCCACAGACACATTATCACCACTATGGTAGATTATGTTAGAATTTGTAGGGTAGAAACATGTAATTAACAGAGCATAGACGCGGGTGTAACCACAATTTTTTTTTTTTAATAATGATTAATCCAATCGATTATTTTTCAATTAAACTACATGCAACCTCTAAGTGATTAATTGTTGTTCATAAAACATAAAGACTTACAATGTATGATGCATCTTAATTATTCTGGCGGATTGAATGCTGCATTAAGTGCTTGGTGAGAAGCTGGACTTTTGACTTAGGAAGAAAAAAATGACTCAGTTGTAAGAGAAGTTTCTCTATTGAGAATTTGGTTACTGAGAATGAAGACGTCTCAAACCTCCTATTTTAGAAAATGAATCTTTAAATTAGAAAAATATAATATCTTTAAATATTCAATAATAAAAGATATTGAAAAAAAAATCAAAGATTTTCTTTCCCAATTTAAAATAGGGTGGAACAAATTTTCCTTCCTCAACTTATGTGGAGGGATTTTCGAATTCTAACGATATCTCATATATTGTTTTATTTATTTTATTTGATATTTATCCAATAAATTCAAAAATTATAATATATCCAATATATTATAATATAAATAAATCCATATTATTAATATATCAAATATATTAATTCTCTACTTTTATAATTATACAACAATTATTAATCCAATTAATATGTCCAACATTTTAATTAATATTCTCCGTTTAATAGTTATCGAACATATATTGTTTTATAATTCTCAAACTTAATAATAATTATCCAATACTTATTTACCCACTATGTCTAACATATTTATAACTGGGAACTCAATAATTATCCCATAATTATTTACAAATAATTTATCGAATAAATTATTTTTTCCTCCTTAATATGTATCCTATACATATTAAATTAATATATCCAATATTTTAATAACTAAGTTTAATAAATTAAATTTAACACTTTGATTAATTATGTCCTACATAAATAATATGTGAATTTGAACCTTCTAATTCATTCTTTAATAAAACAGTGTACAAGCAGTTATGAACTAGCTCGGAGATGGATACCTATAGGTCGAAAGCTACAACGACCCAAGATCGAATCTCTATTTGTTAGCAACATGCTTATTACACTAAAGACCTGTGCTGAACTCTCTCGCTCTATAGGACAAGCAGTGTCCACGGATATAATCGATCATCTGTCATATGATCCCTCACGAGCTTGTTCATAATTCACAGCTAGGTCAAAATGTCCATTTTACCTCTGTAATTATGCTTTCTTCTTAAGCGCACCTGATTCTTCTAATGAACAAGTTGTTTATAGTTCAATTATAAACGAATGTCCTCTTGGGCCAATGAAAGGTGGGATCCCTTTGTTCAATCCTCGTAATCAGTTCTTAAATGAACAATTCTACTTCTTCCTCAAATTAGGGAACACGTGAATTCTTCTTGTGACGTTCCCTTTCCAGTCACTCACTACGACAATCTCAATGTGAGAGGCTTATAGACGCAACTCTATTTGGCTGGTTTCACCTATGCACATCAAAGGACGCTTTCATAAAGTATGAGTTCATAACTCACTCAGGATTCAGATCACATTGACATATGATCATCCTTAACAAAAGTAGTTGATGCAAGTCTATAAACATAATTACTAATTTGATTATAAAACTTCTGGTCTCCTCTTATGCTAAAACTTCTTTTTGGATAGGCACCCACACTCATATGTCTCCACATGAACAACCAGAATCAGGTCGTTTGCAACTCTTGCAAAGTGCACCGCACCAACAGTGTTACCAGGACTTCGACGTCCTAGTCTTAGTTCATGTACTGTAGACGTTTTAGGTTATAAACTTGAAACTAGATCCACTCGTATGTTCCACATACTTGTCCAAGTGTACATCCAAATCGCCATGAGCATATCGACATTAATCCAATTAATGTGATAAAGCTAAATGACGTTTGAATATAAACGCTTGTCTGTAAATACACACTACTAGGCCTTTAGTGCATGACCCCTAACAAAAATCCACCTTCATCGAAATATACAATCAAAGTCAGCTTCTCTTGGCATTGTTGAGGAATATAAAAAACAAGCTCAAATATTGTTCAACTTATATCCACGACTACATCCCAGGAAGTAACACCAAGCTCTCGTGGCAATGTATTAGCGACACAAGAAACTATTTGTGCTCTTTCAACATATCTATTTTCGTAAACTCTAATGAGGCCTTGAATCTCCTCAACGAGCATATCATGTTGTTCAAAGCCATTAACACGTTCTTCAAAAGTTAAAATCCGATATAGGTTGATGGTATAGATTCTTTTTCTTCTCATAGAATGTGAATGAAGATGATGGTCGATGCAGATAACTTTACGTTAGAGCTTTGAGAGTCTAATTGGCTATGGATAAAGTATGAGCTTCTAATGTTCCTTATATAGGTATGAAAAAGATAAGTCATGATGGTCTCCAAGATATGACACAATAATGGTTGAAGATTTGAGGTTTGAAGGTACGCTCCCCTCAAGGTTTCAAGTTCGAAATCCACTCGTGACATCAATTTGTAGACACCTCCCGTGTCTCAATTTCTTCAATGTCTCCCGACACCTGACAAGAGTGCGCTTTGTCTTAAAACCAAAATCGTTTTTTTTAAAATCCACGAGTGTTTGGACCCTAGACTATTTTTGCAAGACAAATCATCTGATCTTCACTCTATAATTTTCGGTTGTCAAGAAAATGAGTAGGAAAAAGTCTTTAGGTAAATGTCAACTATGATTAAAAAGTAAAGTGCGAGGCAGGTAATGGTGTGTTGTTGGGTTGGTATGATCTTAAAGTGCAAGCACAAGAGAAACATGTCACGTTGATTGTCTGACTTCCAATTCATCTTCACGTTTGAACTCTTGCACATTTACACGCTTTAAAATTTGAGAGTTTTTTCTTTTTCCCTTTTTTGTCCTTTTCTTACCACCAACACAATCAATAGCATTGTCGCATTGTTGCGCAGCTATCACAACCACAATTGTTACCCCCACTAAAAATTCGGTAAACATCACCCATCTCTTTCGAGACTTTTTACAAACACCTTGTTGACGCATCCCAATTAGCAAATTAAAAAAAAAAAAATCATTAGTTATAATTCGATGACAACCATCTTTATTCATACGAAGTCTTTTCGACGATAAACAAACAAAAAAAATCCATGAAAAAGAAATAAAGATATTGCGAAGTGTTTCATTATGAGTGGTTGTATATCTCAACATCGAAGGACAAACAAAGTAGGAGAGCAATAGTTCATCTATCTTTATAAATATTATAATATTTTCTCAATTTTTCAATATGAGATAATTCCTTACCAGTATGTCAATTCTGCATGTGCGATTGCCCGACAATGAGATTCATATTCTCGCACGACAATGAGATTCGGTATTCGGAAGCATGAGTATAAAGTTTAAATTATGGAACTAATTTAAATTGTAAAATTGCTATAATAAGTGAAAATTTCCTCTTCGAATTTTGATTAGACCTTTTTGTGGAAGCCACTTGGGGTGTTTGTAAAATTGTGGAATGTTTATTTTGAGTGTTTAGAAATGAAGAGTTATTTTAAATGATTATAAAAAATAAATTGTAATAATAACTCGTTTGTATAAGATTTTTAAAAAGCGATTATAAAAACTAGTTTATAAAATCTTCAAACACTCCAAACCTAAGAGATTCCATTGAAGTCAAATTGTGGTGCAGAAGCTGCTGATTTCATGGCAGCCACCAAAGTTGTTTGTTCAAATGCCTTATCATTCGCATCACTATTGGGTTGGAGAAATTCTTTAGGTCAAACAAATCCCATCTATCAATCATATGCATTAGAAGAATTTAATTTAATCCTTTTTGGGTTGACCAGTTGAATTCTTTTTGCTCAAATACGGAAAAAACATTAGAAAAATAATTTTCATATCCTTTTAAATATGTAAAATGCATTTCCCTCCACAAAACTTCGGGTATTTATGGACTAGCCCACCCACCTTTTAAATATGGAAATGGAATAATATTAGGAAGATGCTAAAAACATACACTTCTTTCATATCCTTTGATGATAATTAATTCTATTTTTAATATCTTAAAGTTAATAAAACTTATTCCTCTGGTTCCTTAGAAAATAAGTTATTTCTATTGTTTCTATATATTTAGATTTAGCCTTTTCATGTTAAAAATAAAATATTTCTTTATAGCAAAAAAGAAATATATATTCATAGTTATCAAAAAAGAAATATATTCATAGTTATATATATATATATATATATATATATAATATGTAATTTATCTCAAAATAAATATTATGTCTAATAAAATAAAATTAAAATCGGAATCAAAGAAGCGTATTAAAATTTTCATATTAAAAAAGAAAGTTCATAAAATTTATAAAATAATCAAATTACTTTTTACAATTAATAGATTTTGAGAATTAATAAATTTTAGAATGTAAAGTGCAAAATATTGCAACTTTTATTTCTTTTTTTAAATGAAAACAAGCATGAAAATAAAAATGGTCACTTTATCAATTTTATTTACGCAGGAATAACTTAGATTTTTAATATCTACTTATTTATGAAACAAAAGTATATGGATTCAAAAGAAATAGATACATTTTTTGATCAATATCTAAATATTTATAAAACAAAAGTATATGGATTCAAAAGAAACGGATAGATTGATTGGAAGTTGGGTGTTTGTTTGACGTTATTAACGAGATATAGAAATTAACTTTTACAATTCATCCTCCAAACAACAACATCCAAACAAAAAAATTTATTATAATAACTCAAAATAATAACTCATTTCTTTAATCATTCAAAATAATTAGTCATTTTTAACCACTTATTTATAACTACAAAAAACAACATTCATTTCTAACCACACATTTTTAATCATTCATTTCTATTTAAATGAGTTATTGCTTCCAGCTCCTCTACAAAATTCATAATTCATAATAACATTAATCAGAACTATTACTAAAATTTAAATTTCTAATCATTCAAAATAATCACTTATTTTTAATCACTCAAAATAATCGCTATAACACGAATGATACAGTTTCTTTTGAAGTCTTAGTATTTCATGCTAGTTAAAGTACTTTACCTATGTTTATTCTTGAATTGTGGGGCTTAATTCCAAAAGGAACAATTACTTAAATGTCTAAAATTGAAAAAAACTGAGAGAATATCTGGTTTATTTTAAATTTTAAATTACTGTCTAAATTTAGTTTTCAAAATTAAACTATTAATTAAATAAAATAATTTTTACACTTATGTCCTTACCCAACTAAAGTTTTTTTAAATATAAAAATAAATAAATAAGTTTTTCTTTGCAACAACCTATCCAAAAAAAATATAAGATTTAAAATGAAAAAAAAAAAAACGAAGGGTATATTTTCACCAAACTAATTCAAATTTTAAATGAATGTTTTCAAAAATTAAAAATTTTAAAAATTAAATTAACTATGCAGATACATAACCTTATATAATTGTACATACACCCAAATTATTTTTGAAAATTATGATAGTGGATAAACTTATAATTAAAAAAAAAAAAAAAAGAGTACACACCTAACACAAGCTGTGATGTTATGATTATTGCATAGAAATGTGTGAATACCTGTTATGACCCATTGAAAAATCTTATATAATCATTGTACATCTCGGTTAAAGTTATAAAATTTAAATTGAGCTGATGACTGGTACACAGTCTGACATATTTGTTCCTACCCCCAAAAAAGTTGGAATTGTGATTGGTAATAATATGTAATAATAAAAAAAAAATGGAGTATACACCTATCATGACGAGCCATATATTCATGATAATTGTTGCATTGAGGTGTGAGTACCATTAAACAAATACCCAAAATTACTTTGAAGATAAATACAATCCCGTCTAAAATTGCAAAAGAGAAGTTGAAGAGTTTCTAAAACCTAGAGAGAACACCCTATCTCCCACCAATTAAAAGCCTAGTTGATCATTTGACGGTGCTCGTTCATGTTGAGGATTATGAAGCATTCGTTGCAAGCCCAATCATTCCCTCCTATCAATCTCACTATCGTTATCGCTCCCCAGCGTTCCCGCTCACCCCTCTTCCTGGTGTACAAACGTCTAGAAAGTTGTTTCATTTCAAAAGGTACTAATTTTACTCTCTTACCAAGTGAAATTCCTATTTCAAGCGATTCAGTTTTTCTCACTATATTTGCTATATTTTCGTTTTTTTTTTTCTTTTAATTATAACTAATTTGAATCTTGTGTTCTCTTCATTATGTAATTCTATGTACAACAAGATATGGATGTTAAACGTTCTAAGATTTGTGTACTCGTATGTACAATAACAGTTATGTGTACCCAAATATGTATAGATCGAAGTTATAAAAAAATTGTTGAGATTAAAATTGGTGTGTAATAAAATGGATACTGTTTAGATTTTTATATTTTTATTTAAGACAAATATTTTAGAATATGCATTATGAAAAATAGAGAATATATAAAAACAGTTGTTAATTATTCTTGAATCAAGGATTATCCAACCATTATTTTCTTTAATAATTAAAATTTTAGAAAGATATTTGGGAGATAAATGTATTATCTCTTTCATGATTTTTATTTTAGACATTGATTAATGTCTAAGAAAAACTAAATATTTCTTAATTAGTTTGTAAACAAATGTGAAATATGGAGCTATATTGTTTTATTTTAAAAATATTATGAGGGGGGCAGGCAACTATGTTGGGAAAGGCAGGCAAATATGTTCATTCCCTACATTAACTTTCTCTCCCTCATCTTTTTATCCTCATTCATTGTACTCTGAAATTTTATATCAATAAAAGAAAAAGGACAATTCATTTTTGGAAAAGCAACATGTGTATGGAATGGATATATTTGTATAAAATACAATCCTTAATGTGATTATTTTCCCAATAATGAAAGGTGTATTATATTATTTTGGTTAGAGTAGATTCAGTCTAGCACTAATTTAATAAAAGAGTTGGTGGCCAATTAATATCATTATTTGATAGTAATTTAGTTCAACACCAAAGTCACGTACTCAATATTAAAAATGGGTATTCGCCTCTTTCTTACTTGAGAATACTAGTGCCCTCTATGTAGAGTTTGTGAATTTCGAGAAGTAGTTAAAATAGAAAACTCTTGAAGTATCTTGAGTTCGGGCCTCGGGATGTGGTATCAGATCTCGGGTGTAGTAGAACCCATATACCACCAGAGGCTGCCTAGTAGGTGTTTTACCTCTACTTAGCTCGAGGGTTTGCTTCAATTAGTCGGTTAACAAAAACAAATACCGTAACAAAATTAAAATTAAAATTTAGAGTTAATTTGTAATCTTGTGATTTATTTAAACTAATTTCTTCTTATAAATGACTAATATAACATTGAACTTGAAATTTTAAAGCACATTACAATTAACTAGTTGAAAAATACTAGTTAATTTAAGCTAACATTCAATAACTTTCTATTATGAGTGTTAAAATAACTTGATAATTCAAACTAACTCAATCAAATTTAATACTCAAACACATAAGGTTTGGACGTGTTGATGGATTCACCACCCAAAATTTTGGTTTGGTCCAAAAAATCTTCTTAACTGAACTCATGTATAGCTCTGCTTTCTATATATTGAACAAAAAAGGTAAAATAATAAATGACAAACAGCAATTATAAGATAAATATAATAAGAAATCAATCTCAACATTATACTAATTAGTTAATTAAACAACTAATATTGACACATAAAAGCAATTTATGTTGGTCTTTTTTTATTTTATGTTGAGACCCAAGCCCTTAGAGCTATTCTTCTTTTTTAAGTGAATTTTGTTCACTTTAGTTTTGACCGAGAGAAGGAGGGACGACATAATTGAGAGAAAAAGAAAAGGAGAGAGAAAAAGGTTTTCGCCCACGTTTGGGTTTTCAGCGTTTTCGAGATAACCAATTGTCAAATCGAGCTGAAATTTTGATAGTCTATTAAAAAACACGAGGGTTTTCAATATGAACGATGGAGGTCAGATTTGAAGATTTTTACCGCAAGATTCTAGAGGGTGATTCAGTTCCACAATTTGTGAGATCTTTCATTTATTCCTCTTGTTTAGTGTCGTTTGTTTCCAAAATATTTTATCTTGAGTTATCATATGTTGTATAACTCTAGTTGTAACTAGAAAGAACTTGTTGTAGCCCATTATTGATTATAGTAGAGGTTTGACTTCAGTTCGTGATTTTTTACTCCTCACTTTCAGGAGATTTTTCAGGTTAAAATCTTTGTGTGTTGTGCTTTGATTTATCTATATATATATATATATATATATATATATATGTGTGTGTGTGTGTGTGTATTATGCTTGAAGATTTTCCTCTATAAACACGAGAGGAGAAATAATTGATCAATTGATATAGTGTTTATTCTAAACAAGTGGAATTAGAGCCAAGTTGGTTACGTTTGATTAAAGACCTTCGGTTAAATATGGAAAATAGTCACAAGAATGGTTACTTTGAATGACTCAAGATATATATCAAGTTGTTTTATTTTTAAAGGAAGATATTTTATATGTGAATGATTTATATCTTTCTGTGTTTTCACTTGAGAAGCATGATAATAAAGCTGATTTAGAATGGAAAATGTGTCATAGGAAAGTATGTGACATGATTATAATTTGGGTAGAAGAAAATATTCTAAATTATATTGGTGAAAAAGATCATGCATTAACCATGTGGAACAAGCTTGAGTCTTCGTATGACCCGAAAACTAGTAATAGTAATTATTTTTAACCAAACAAATTATGGGTTTGAAGTATCAACAAAAAGCGTTTATGTTATATCACTTGAGTATATTCCAAGATATAATTAATCGGTTAGCTAGAAAGAATATCAAGTTTGATGAGGAGATACATGGATTATGGCTTATTGGTTTGTTACTATTGATGGAAGACGTTTAGAACTTCGTTGTCGAACTCAACACCAAATGGTGAATTAAGTATGGACTTGGTAATATGCAGTGTATTGAAAGAAGAGATGAGAAGAAAGTTACATGGTTCTTCTACACATTATGATATATTGACAGAAATGGGAGATGTAAGAGCAGAGGTCCGAAAAATAGGGGCAGAAGTAAAAACAAGAGTGGCCGATTTTCTAATGTTAACTATTTTCATTGTAGCTTGAAAGGACATATAAAGAAACATTTCATAAAATTAAAGAGAGAAAATAAAGTTCATAGAGGAAAATAAAAGGCAATTGATGATGATGCAAACATACAGATGTCCACAGGGCGGGGTGGGGTTGGAGATGACTTTACCATCCACATTCCCCTACCTATTTTAATCTCCATCCCCATGAAAATTCATCGTAAAATTTTAAGGGAAACGAGACGGGGATTACTTGAGGGGAATGTAAGGAGATCAAGTTCTCCACGAGGAATTATTCCCCATTTAATTTTTTTTTTCTTATTCCCAATTTCTTACGAACTTTCTCAATTTTAATTCAATTCACTAAAATTTAGATCATTTTTTTCAATAGTTAAGATAAATATTTATTAGTTTCGATTAAATAGTTAATTACATAAAAAATATCCATAGGAATTTTTTTACCAGACTTTATGTATATAAATGCATTAAATAAAATAAATAAAATATGATATAATATGATATAATATATAAATGTGGCGGGAATAGAGAAATTGGGGATGGAGAATACATTCCTCGCCCCCATCCATGTTTAGCTCGCCTGGAATTTTTCGTCACCACTAACTCCCATATTCACTGTTTAATCGGGGATTCACAGACCCATTAGGGTTTAGTCCTCACTAGACCTCGGCCCAATGTAAAAAATGGACATCTCTACGCAGACAAAGTTAGTGCAGCCATCTAAGAATTCTTTACTTTATTCAACGGTGACAATGTAAACCTTGCTACTGAACGAGCAGCTGGGTGATTGACAATGACACCTCAATTCATGCTAATCCTAGAGGGAATTTTTATATCTATATTTTAGTGATTTTGGTATTTTTAGAATGGGTAATTATTGATTGGTCAGAGTAGTTGACATATGAGATGTGCACTTGGAAACGAAGAATAGAATTGTGCTAATTTAAAAAAAATGTGAAACACATTCCTGATATCCGCATGAATTTAATCTCCACAGGTAAGTTATATGACGATGAAGATTCTGTAATACCTTCTATGATGGAAAATGAAATCTTACAAAAGCCTCTATGGTGGTAGCTAAGGGAGAGAAGTGTTCTTCAATATATTTGATGCAGGCAAAGATTACTTGTTGTGACATAAATGCAACGGACAATGAAAAAAGTGTTGAGCTTCGGCATAAAAGACTTAGTCATATCAGTGAGAAGGGTTTGATAATTCAAGCGAAGAAAAATCATCTTTCTAGAATAAATAATGAGTCTTTGAAGAGATATGAACATTGTTTGCAAGGAAAGCAAACAAGAGTTTGTTTTAAAGTATCACAACCTTCAAGAAAGCTAGAAGTACTTGATATTGTATATTTTAATGTGTGTGGTTCTATAAAAATTAAAATGCCTGAAGGTGCATTATACTTTGTGATGTATATAAATGTTCATTATAAAAAAAAATGTTGGTCTACACCTTGAAGTCTAAAGATCGGGTGTTCCAAGTGTTTAAGCAATTTCATGCCCTTATTGAAAGAGAAAGTAGTTAGAAGTTGAAGTGCATCATAATCGATAATGGAAGAGAGTACTGTGGACTTATTAATGGGTATTGTAGAAATCATGGTATCCGACATTGAAAGACACTTCAAAGACTCCTCAGCAAAATGGCCGATTGGCTGAGAGAATGAACAGATCATTGGTGGAAAGAGTGAATTGTTCACTATGAAATTCACAATTAGCGAAAATGCTATAGGGGTGAAGCATTGAGTACAACTGTACATGTTTTAAATCTCACACCACATGTTCCTCTGGGATACGAAGTCCATAATAGAATTAGGTCAAAGAAAGACATATCTTATAGCCATCTGCCTATCTTTGATGGTAAAGCTTTTGTTCATGCTTTTAATGATGAGAGATCAAAGCTTGATGCAAAAACAAGACCGTGTGTGTTCCTTGGCTATGGTCAAGATGAATTTGGCTATAAGTCATATGATCCATAGAAGAAAAAGCTCATTAGAAGTCAAAATCTTGTGTTTGTTGAAGACCAAACCATACAAGATATTAAGAAAACAGATGAAACATAGTCTACATATAGTGATAATCTAATTGATATAGATGTAGTTTCTTTGCCACAACCTTCTACACATATTGTGAATGAAATTCAAAATGATTAGTTTGATAATTCAGATTAGGTAGAAGGCCATGAACAAGTTGAGATAAATAATAGTATTGAGGAATAATTGTCATAAACTAAAGCTTCTACATATCTTCCCTCAGAAAATCTGTCAGAGATTGATATCCAATAACAAGTTATGCTACTAGTGATTCTGTGTTATTGAATGAAGAGGGAAAACCTGAGAGTTATGAAGAGGCTATATAAAATGAGCACAAAAGAGAGTGGATTGATGCAATGAAAGATGAGATGAAATCTTGACATGAAAAACACACTTTTGAGCTTATTAAATTACTTGAAGGAAAAATTGCACTAAAAAATAAGTGAGTTTATCGAGTGAAACAAGAAGAAAGTATCTCAAGACCGTGTTATAAAGCAAGACTAGTTGTCAAAGGGTTCAATCGGAAGAAGGGTATTGACTTCGATGAAATTTTTACTCTAGTTGTTAAGATGTCTTTCATTCATGTAATTTTGGGTTTGGTAGCTAGCCTTGACTTAGAAGTTTAGAAAATGGATGTGAAGACCGCATCCACAGAGATATGGATAAATAAATCTATATGGAACAACTAGAGGGATTTTAGGAGAAAGATAAAGAAAAACTTGTGTTCAAGTTGAAGAAAAATCTTTATGGATTGAAATAGGCACTGAGGCAATGGTACAAGAAGTTTGAGTCTGTTATAGGGAGCAAAAATATAAAAAGACTACTTCTAATCATTGTTTTTTGTGTGAAAATTTTCCGTGGATGATTTTTTTATTTTTATTGTTTTATGTTGACATCATTTTCATTATTGACAGAAATGTTTCTAGCATACATATGTTGATGAAATAGTTGAGCAAACTCTTTGCCACGAAGGATTTAAGGCTAGTAAAGAAAATTCTTGAAATTCGAATAGTTCGAGACATGCTATCCAAGAAATTAAATATGCCACAGGAGTAATACATAGAGAATGTATTTGAAAGATTTAACCTGGATAAATTTAAAGTGGTTAGTTCCCTTCTCTTTAGCCATTTCAAACTGAGTAGCACAGTGTCCCTCAACAGATAAAGAGAAGGAAGATATGAGAAGAGTTCCATATGCTTCAATTGTTGGGAGTTTGATGTATTTCATGATAAGTATTAGACCTGATATAGCTCATGTTATTGGGTGTTGTTAATCATTTTATGTCAAATGTAGGAAAACAACATTGGGAGGTAGTCAAGTACATTATGAGATATTTGTGAGGCACTTCTAGTTTGAAGCTCACATTTGGAAGTGGAAAGCTAGTGCTTATAAGCTATATTGATCCAAATATGGCAGGAGATCTAGATAATTGACGCTCTACTTCATGTTATTTGATGACGTTTGTAGGTGGTGCAATGTCTTGGCAGTCAAGATTCGTAAATATGTTGCACTTTCTACTATAGAAGCAAAATATATTGCAATAGCAAAAGCTTGCAAAGAGATGTTGTGGATGAATTAGTTTATACAGGAGCTTGACTTCAAACAACAACGATATGTAATATTTTGTGATAACTAGAGGCTATTCATCTTGGTAAGAACTCTATGTTTCATTCTAGAATTAAACATAGAGATATGAGGTATCACTGGATGAGAAATGCTTTGAATGATGGTTTGCATGAACTTGAGAAGACACACACTGATCATAATAAATAAGCTATGTTGACTAAGAATCTACCAAGAGAGAATTTTGAGTTTTGTGTTCTGCTGCTGGAATGACAAGTTCCTCCATACAATAAAAATGAGAAGATTTGTTAGGTCTTTTTTATTTTATGTGGGACCCAAGTCCATAGGACTATCCTTTTGTGGAAAACTTACAAAACTAGTCAAATTTAGAAAATAATTATAAATATAGTAACTTACAAAAAAATTTAACAAATGTAGTTACTGTATAAGTATTATCACTTACTTTCTTATAATACATTATTTATAACACAATATTAATGAGTATATATGCAAATATTTTATAATTTGGTTACATTTGTAATTATTTTGTGGCAATAACACATCCACTACAAATTTCCTTCTTTTTTAACTGAATTTTGTTCATTTAGTTTTGACTGAGAGAACAAGAAAAGGGACTGCATTGAGAGAGAAAGAAAAAGGTTTTCGCGCAGGTTTGATTTTTAAGCTTTTTCGAAATAATCAACCATCGGATTGAGCTGAAACTTTGAAAGCGTATTCAAGATACAAATATCTTCAATTTGAACGGTGAAAATCGGATTTGGAGATTTCTAAAGCCAGATTCTAAAGGGTGGTTTGGTTCTACAATTTGTGAGATCTTTCTTTTATTCCTCTTGGTTTAGTGTCATTCGTTTTCGAGACATTTTATCTCGAATTATTATATGTTGCACATCTTTATTTGTAATTAGAGAGAACTTTTTATAGCTCATTATTGATTATAGTGAAGGTTTGACTTCGATCCAAAGTTTTTTACTCCTCGCCTCGAAGAAGTTTTTTCCAGTTAAAAACCTTATGAGTTGTGTTTGATTTATCTACCATATATATTTTATACTTGTTGATTTTCCCTTAGAATAACTGATCAATAACTGTAGTGTTTATTCTTAAAAATTCATAAGTTAAAAGTACAAAACTAAAGAAAAAAATCTTTACAATTAAATAGGTAAGGGATTTGAAACAAAAGTGTTTACATTTTTATAAAATGATTAACGATACAAATATTTTATTAAGTTCTTATAGTCAAAAATATTTTTAAACTTTTTGAACTTCAAAAATATTTTTGAAACAAAACTTCCATGATTTCCATCAAAATTTAACAATAAAGATATTTTCTAAACATTTTATAAAGTTTAAAAGTATTTTTGAAACTTTTTAAAGTTTAGAAACAAGATGGACAAAAACACCCCATTAGTTCAAAGCATGTTTGATCATTTAGCTTAAAAAAAAATTATATGTAACTCAAAAAATAGTATCATGTATTTATGTAGAAAATGTGATGAGTTAAACTATCCTGCAGTTTTGGTATATCATATAAAAGTGGTGAGATGTGAGAAATATGTGTATATAGCACACACATTAGGGGGTGTTTGTTTGGAAAATTATGGAGTGTTTATTTTGAGTGTTTAAAAATGAGAGTTATTTTGAGTGATTATAAAGAAGAAATTGTAATAAAAGCTCGTTTGTACAAGAGTTTTAAAGAGTGTTTATAAAAGCTAGTTTATAAAATTTATATAAAAACGGATAACAAACACCCCTCATGTACTTTTATTAGTTGCATATCTTTATTGATTTTAATATTACCTCAAATATTCAACCACCGGAATTTTCTTTAAACAAATTTCAATCAAAATACAGAATACAAAATAATCTTTTTTCTTTCAAAACAAAGATAATGCCTTTCCAGAGAGGGGAAAGAAGGAAACAGACCCCATGGAGACCAATCAATAAACAAATAATTAATTCATTAAATTCATTACATTTAACTTGGCGAGTTTAATCTTCTTAATCTACAAGTTTATGAATTAATGAAGCAATTAACATCCAGATAGAAGCCGTGTGGTGACCTTAACACTCAAATTAAGGCCCCTTTTCTGTAATTTCACAATTCTGTCTCCCAACAGAGTATACAGTACTTCCAATATATATATATATATATAATTCCAAACACAATCTAACTTCAACTATGGGTTTCAACAAAGCAGAGTTCAGCACACATGTATCAAAAGAAGAAGAAGATGATGGTTTCTATGCTGAGATTAGGAAGCAGATTGTTTTACTTTTGACAGCATTCGACGACGAGGAGGTCGAACGACATCCCAAAACTGGACTTCCCAACTCCATAACTGCAGCCAAACGGGGCGTGAGCGATTATTGCCCACAGCCAGGGAGAAATTTGAGTTCGAGTCCAAACGAGAATGATTTTGAAGATCGTGTTTGGCATGTAAATTCATGGGAGAATGGGAATGGAACAGGGGTTTTCATCCCTCGAGCAGTCAAATATAAAAGATACTGTATTTTCAGTATGTTCATGTCTTAACTTCTGAGTTTCTTAAGCACAAGGAAAGATTTATTGACATCACTTTTTGTATTGCAGGAAGGATGAGAAATCATGATAGAAAAGAAAAACACAGACAGAAGAACAGCAAAGCCCAAGATTATCCATGTTTATAGAAGTTCCATGTATTGTTTACATTCTCATATCATAAAGAAAAACTTTATAATAACGAATCAGAGCGGCGAAAAGTTGAATCCAAGTTATCCTATCATGTAAGCACATTTCATTTGCGAAAACAAATCAAATCAAACCACGTGACAGTCGAAGAATAGCATGGAAAGTCAGTCAAAATCTCTAAGTTACTGATGTATTTTGATCTCTGAATCATATACTATTATACAGTTGATTGATTGTTAATGTGACAAAAGTAAACTCCAAAACATAAACAAAAATAGTTTTATTCAAGTGAATAAAGTTAACAAATGAGATTGTACGTTGTACCAAAGTTCATGCCTGTACCAGGTCTTCTCTACGGCTATCGAACCGATCCTGGGTTAACACTTCCCTTGCTCGTGCGCTCCGGTGCTGAAGGCGCTGGTGAAGCATCTCTGACATCTGGTTGAAGAATTCAGTATCCCATCTGTGAATCAACAATGGATCTTCGGCGTAACAGATGTATATGGATGTAACCGCGCTTTCCACAACCACTATTGCAAGGCCTACCTGAAAATTACAAACGGTTTAATTCATAAGATGAACTAAAACTCAGTAAATTAAAAAAAAAAAAAATCAATTAATAAACAAGAATCAGCAAGCAAAAACTTATGGTAAATAAGTTCAAAACATATTTATACCAGGACCATTCCCATCAAAGTTGCAGTACACGCCACCATCGACACCTTATCCTTCCACTTAATCCATGTCCAAACGCCCGAGCAAGTTCCAGCAACGAGCCCGCCCATGATAGTGCTCATCAGTAGAACAGCACCTGAACAATCATATGCAACAAGGGCTTCAACTCCAGTTGACTGGAATAGCTCCCATGCATCCCTGGCTGAACGGTTGAAGCTTTTACCATAAACTGCTATCTGAAGTGAAAAAGCAGAACAAAAAACCATACCAGCAATTCATAAACTTCAGAGTGCAAGTCAAACTCAATTATTCAACTTGATGTTAGATAAAAGAGAATACCTGGACATAGGCATATTTGTTAAAGAAACGAACAAGAGTCTCCACGAGATGAAATAAAAAATCAACACAGCAAAGCAGACATTCGTTCTTGCCGATCTTTGATCGGATTCCCCTGATCTGAAAATGCAATAAACATGTTGAGATTCGCAGAAATAATAGACAGGGCGAAAGGAAATAAAGAGCTCACGAGTACCTCCCACCGCAGTGTCCGAATGGCAGCTGTAAAAAGAGATCCATAGCAAATGCTACCAAAAGATGTTGTCACAGCGTATCGTGAAGCCTTTACCAATGACTTCGATGGCATAGAAGACGACTCTCTGCCACCATGAATTAGAACAAGAAACACCATTCCGGAAACAATAACATGTAGAGTATTACAAAAAACGGCACCAGCCCAAAATAAACTTATCGAGAAAACCTGCAAACAGAAACGCCATATCATAGCAATTCAGCTAACATTCTTGGTTTTTTTTTTTAACTGTTAATCTCCGCATCTCGATATAAAACTACATAACAAAGAGCAAACTTGCCAGCTCACCACAAGTAGCCACCAGCGTCCACCGTCCCCCATACTCGATGCGACGATACCAGCTACTCCAAAAGACCAAATTCCCATACACAAAAGCATAACAATCATGAAACCATATGCAACTCTAATAACTTCAGGAAGCCCAGATACCATCTTCACAGCCTTTTGCAACACAAGCAGTGTAAATGGTAGTCTATGGAAGGAAAATGCATGGTCAGAGAAAACTGCAATAGTCACCTAGTCCAATAATGTTGTTCATGTACATATCTAATTCAGCACTACTTCACTCTTATTGGTGTTTTAAAAAGCCCAGCACACGTCAAGGCCCAAGGCAAGATGCCGTTAATAAGGAGCGTGCCTTTTTGCATCTTTCTTAAAGTCCTAAGGTGCGTTTAGGAGCACGCCTTATCGGCTTTTGTGTTTTTTTTGTATTTTTATATATTATTCTTAATTAAAACTTTATTTCATTTCAGGAAAATGAAAGTTAATAGTTGAATTTTTTGTATTTTTATATAATTCTTTAATTAGAACTTCATTTCTTTCCATGTAAAAGAAAGTTAATAATTTAATTTTATGCATTTTATATATTTTTCTTAGTTAAACTTCATGATTAATAGTTGAATCTTATGTGTATTTTATATATCATTCTTGGTTAAAAACTTCATTTCATTCTATGAAAATGTTTTATTGTGCATATATATAAATATATATAAATGTGTGTGTATATATATATTTATGTTTTTTTTATATAGTGCGCGTTAAGTAAAAAAGTCTGCGCCTTTTAGTGCGCCTTGCTCCTCCGGCTCCAAAGGACAATTGCGCCTTGGGATTTTTAAAACTTATAGTTCAAAAAAGAAATAAACAAATAAAAATAAAGTTCAAAACCCGATATCAAATTGAACTCGAGAAAATTGAAATTCTTCATAAATCAACCTCATACCTGTCTATAACTGATATAACATACAGGAACTGCAATCCTGCACCAATTGCAAACGCTACACCCCAGAAAAATAGATGGCCCCAGAAGCACAAAACACTTATCACAGCAAGATAAGTAGTCAAAATATGAACAGAAATCTTCATTACATGATTAACAAAAGAACCAAGCAAGAACAACCAAATCCATCCAAGTAAAGTTCCAACTCCACCTGCCAAAGCAAAAAGCGGCCAGTAATCCTCCGTTAATCCAACCCGATTCTCCATGATTGTATTGGTGTACTTATCGATTTGTAACCTATTACTCTTCTTCAACCTATTAAGCCCCAAAATCACTAGCACAAATCCCACACTGATCAAATGAATCATAAACACAATTGACCAGAAAATATCTCGCCATGAACGAGTCGATTCAGCCGATAGCGCTTGGAAATTAATACGACCCCGAACCACATTCTGTAATCACCCACCCATTAAAAAAAAGAAAATACAAAAACCCATTGATCAGTAAAGTAAACAAAACCCAGTGAGGAAAATCTGAACATGACGAAACAGATAAATGGGATTTTACCTGATCGGCGGCGGCGGCGGAGGCGGAGGCGGAATCGAAGGAAGAAGAGGAGACGCTGCCGGAGTCGGCCATTGGCAAAGGATTAACAACCACTAATGAGCATTGTTATGAAATGGGTTTAGAGAATTGAAAAGGGTTTTTGAAGTGAATCATGATGAGGTTGACAAGAACGTGAAAAGTGGGTAAGAAAACGATAGGAGGAAGGATTAGAGGGTTTGGCTTTTAGGGCTTCTTTACAGATAAACAAGTATCAGAAATTTGAAAAGAAAAGAAAAAGAATTGCCGGAAGTAGAGCACAGATTTGAGAGAGGAAATGAAGAGAAAATAAGTGAGAAAAAGGAAGAACAAATTGGACAAAAATCACTCCAGAATTTGGTGAGGAAATGTGGGCTCTTCAATTTCGGACACTTCCACTAATGGTGGAGTTTCTCGCCACGCTCTCATCGTCCGCGTGAAGAAGAACAATGATGTGTTCTGCTGTTATTCGCCTCGGTCAAGATATACCCTTCTTTTTTTATCTCTCTCTCTTTTTCTTTCCCTTTTTCTTGGTAATCTTTTTTTTTTTCCTTTAAATTTACTAAAAAAAATAAACTAAAATATTTCCACCCCAAACCCACGTGTTCCTTTTTCCCTACATCTCCCCTCTCCCCTCCTAAATCACCACCTAATGTTACATTACCTTTTAAACTTCCACCTCATTGTATTTTAATTATTATCTAAAAACAAAACAAAATACAAACCCACAGTAAGGGCGCGCTAAGACAGGTTGAGATTTGAAGGATTGAGATGAGATGGAAAGTGTTAGGAAATCTGTGTTTGGAGTGCATGGTTGGGATGAGAAGTGTTATGAAGTCTATATTTTGGTGCATGGTTAGGATGGAAAGTGTTAAGAAGTCTGTGTTTTGGGTGCAGGGTTCGATGAGAAGTGTTAGGAAGTCTGTATTTGAGCTTCCCCGGTAAAGTAAGTAAGAGGATCTATTTTCTTAATGACTTTTTTTTCTGTTCTTATTTATTATCTCATGCCTCTAGATTTGTCAGTTGATGACCTTGTCCAACTTATCTTCAGTCATATGAATGTGCTTCTTTAGAACATTCAGTAACTCAACATCCTTTCCTTACCCTCTTTCTTTTATTACCACTAGCCCTAGATCGACTTCCGACTTGACTTGCGGTACCCATATCAACATTATTTGGAGATTCCAGGTTATCAACATTCATACTGAGTCCCTCTGTTGGAATATGATACGATTGTGTCTCAGGCACATAGTAATCAGGCAAATTTAGGTCTAGAAAATCCTTAGGCACAACCTGTCGACTAGCCTCCCTTGATGCAGCTGTTTTGGCAGCTGCATCTGTTGGATTACTATGAGATTTTCCTGTACCTCAATCATCCTTAAATATGTGGGCAAGTGCTTCCAGATGTCGGAATGGTTTGTTCCAAGGACCCTTCGTGTTAGGATGAGTCTAGCTATAAGACGAAATGACATATTATTAGAGAAGATGGACATATACAAGTTGAGATATCACGTTCAAGGTAAACATTAAGAAGTAAAATACCTTGAATCATTCATCGAAGATGTCCTTATCCATTTCCACACACATCCTTTTTTTCGTTCCATCCAAACCCACTTCTTGCAGGCTCTAGCATCTCCTTGCTGCCCTGATATTGTTTCTTCAATGTTCTAACCTTACACTCAATGCTACTATTATTTATTCTTGTGTCTAGTAATTAATTTCTCCTGCATGTGTGTAAGCAATGCGTTAACGTACCCTGGTTTGAATGTGCTACCAGGTGTTGTGAGGTGTTTCGCCTCTAATCTCAGCAATCCTTCGATTAAATGAGCATCCTCAACTGGTGTCTACTGATGTCTTGAAAAAGTTCTATTTGCGCCTAACATTGCACTTTAATAGGAAAAAAATATTAATAAAATTCTAAAGCGTTATTAGAACTTCTAAACGAAGGATTTTAAACATTTGTAATGTATATTGACGTACAGTACATGATATATTGAACTTTTATGCATTCATTAGTACTTGCTATACAAAGTATTTAAGTGGGGATCACTAAGCAGAAAACATTTGCTCGGCGAGCATTTACGAAACTGACTCCACTGATCAGTCACCTCAATGAAATCTATATCATCTGACTCGCTATATTCTCCTTTTGAAGCAGTCGAAACTATATCCTAATTATCGAATTCGTCAAGCGAACCTTCCCCTCATCTCTTTTATGATTATGTTATTGATGTAGCTTGTAGACATAATAATATAGCTTTTAGTTTTTACGTCATAGTCTCCCTTCTTTCTTAATATTGCACACGTTCCCTTCAGTCTAAAATGCTTTCTCAATTATATTGTGTGTTGAAGAATGTCTCCTATCAAATAATTCTTTTTTTTGACTTGGGAGCATTAGCAGCGTCCCTCTAGTTAGCTAGGTGATACCTTTCTCTTCTATAGAGTGTAAGAAATCCTTCCGCATTTGCATAGCCCACATCACATAGGTAATAAGACCCTGCCAACCGATAAACGTTTATTAAAAAGGATTATCTTCAACTTCGAATGTGTTTGAGTTAGGAATGATATTATTCTATATTACCGCGGGGCACTTTCAAGCTGTCCGGTTGTGATAGAGAATTTCGTAGTACTCGAGAAGCAGCTGCTGACCTCTCGAATCCCACGGATATGAAAATAAATTCTCTATTAGGCGAATAAACACCTAGAACATTTTTTGCCATATGACCTTTCCTTGTTCAGTATCGAGGTTGGTCAACGGTCGACACCTTAACTTCGATTTAAGTGCCATCTAATGTACCGAGACACTTCTACAAAAGTATTCGAGTTAGACTTGGTCTTATTGTTATAAAGTTATTACGTATATCATTATTTACCTCAAACCACTTCCATCGATAATCGGTGCTCTGGCTCTTTATAAGTTCTGATTTTTCTAACAGCTTCTCATGACACTGTAAAATTGCTACCAGCACTTCATGAAAATGTCGTGAAACTGTTTCCTCAGAACGCGCCCATTGGGGTTCGTACAATCCGATTTTTGACACTGTGTGCACAAATGTATACAAACATTGCAACCATCTCACGTACCCCAACACATTTAGTAGGCCTAAGGCCACCCTTTGTAGTTAATAGTGCACATAGTTTGTTAAATGTTGATATATTCAATCTAGTGAGCTCTCGACACGATCTATCATTCTTTGTTATCTGATGGAAGCAATTCATAATTCTCATCGTGTGTCTCCATATTGGTGGCTCTGGTTCTTCCTTGTCCTCATAATTATCACTATACTCGTCCACCAATGTAATAAGTTCAAGGAATTGTTGGCTATTGTCTTTGATTAAGTTTAGGATTTCAATAGCCCCTTGATTTTCGGTATCTTCTTTGTTTGATGAAATGTTATTACTTCGTTTCAGAGCACCTATATTAATCTCTACCACATAAACCATCTATGTTACTTTAAACTAGTATATATGCATACAAAACCTATGAATTATGGTTCTCAAATAGTTTGTAATACAAATACAGTAAATCAACTAGTGAAAGTCAACTGTTTGAAGTAAGGTGAATATAGGTTATATTTTCTAACCATGTTCATTACTAAACATTTTTTAACTAAGCTTATAAAGTGATAAAATTTTCTTCAAATGATAATTATTTTTTAAAAACTAAGATCATACTTATACTATTTTGAAACAAGTTGAATATAGGTTGCATTTTTTAACCAAGTTCATAACCAAACATTATTTAACTAAGTTTACAAAAGGATAAAATATTCTTGAAATGATCATTCTTTTTTTAAAACTAATATCATACATATACTATTTTGAAACAAGTTGAATATAGGTTACATTTGTTAACCAACTTCATAACTAAACATTATTTAACTAAGTTCGTATAAGGATAAAATTTTCTTGAAATGATCATTATTTTTTAAAAACTATCATAAATATATTGTTTTGAATATAAGGTTGCATTGTTTAACCAAGTTCATAACTAAATATTTTTAACTAAGTTCATAAAATGATAAAGTTTTCTTGAAATCATCAATATTTTTTAAAAACTAATATCATACATATAATATTTTGTAACAAGTTGAATATAGCTTAGATTTTTTAACAAGGTTCATTACTAAACATTTTTTAACTACGTACTACAACTCTAATATATGTTACTTTTTTTTTTAACCAACTTCATATGTAATCAAGAAGGCAGAAGAGAGGCATTTTTCATATTAATCAACTGTAATATAAGTTACATTTTAGATTAGATGTAAAAAAAAAAAAAATTAGAGATTACATGAACTACAACTCTAATATAGGTTACATTTTGTTAACCAACTTCATACGTAAACAAGAAAGAAGAGAGGCTTTTGATATTAATCAACTCTTTTTTCTTTTCTTTCTACATTCGTAGGTTAGATTTTTTTTAACAAACTTCATAGGTAATCAAGTTGAATATAGGCAATTGAGTTCATACAATTAGAAGTTCAAATGAAGTAGAAGTTCAAATCATATTATTATTTAAGTGAATGCTAAATCAGTTCTTACAAGTACAAGTAAATGATAAAAAATGTCCATAAGTTCTGATTATGGTAATTAATATGAGATGTTTAGATTAAGATTTTAAAAATATTTAGAATGAAAATTTATTTTGAATATTAAGAAGTAATAAGTGAAGTCAAAAGCTTGTTTAGATGTTATTTTTTATAGTATTTAAAATTAGTATTTAGAATGAGAATTTATTTTGAGTATTTAAGAAGTAATAAATGAAGTCAAAAGCTTGTTTAAATGTTATTTTTTAGAGTATTTAAAATTAGTATTTAGAATGAGAATTTATTTTGAGTATTTAGAAGTAATGATTAGTAATGAATGTAGTCAAAAGCTTCTTGGAATGTAGTTTTTGAATGAGTATTTAGAAAGAAATTTTATTTTGAATTTTTAGAAGTAATAATTGCAGTCAAAAACTTATTTGGATGTAGTTTTTAAGAGTATTTAAATTAGTATTTAGAATGAAAATTTATTTTAAGTATTTAAAAATAATAATTGCAATAAAAAACTAGTTTGATATAGATTTTTAGGAGTATATTTTAACCAACCTGAAATTAATTGAGAAAACTGATTAATTTTGTAACCTTGCCTACATTACTTTATTTTATTCAAAGAATACTCAACCCAAACTAGTTTGATTTAATATCTCTTAGATAAATATTATTCACTTATTTAATTACCATAAATCAATAAGGATTTTATTTCCATTTAATTAATTATCAAGTATTACCTTAATATTTCCAAACCAATTAGGATATGATTAGTTACAGAATCACAATATCGAGAGGTAATGGAAATTGTTGTACAACTTAAAAATAGTTCACTAGCATCTCTAAACATTTAACTCAATAATTTAAAAAAAAAATAAAATAATATATATATATATATATATATATATATATATATATATAATATTCCCAATTGTTGTGGACCTCAAACATCTGTAAAAAAATCCAAACAGCCATAGTGCTATACATTCACATGCAATTCATCATGAAAGACAACAAACTTGCACATGCAAATGCTTTTATATATGTGTGTTTTGCAATTCTATCTATAATTTATATACTAATAAAGATGACATAAATATGTATTCATCACTCAAAATTATAAAACTATTTTAGTTATTGTTTTTTTTTTTTTTTTTTTTTGAGAATCAAACGATCCATTAAAAATCGTAATAAATCATACAACAATACATACTAAAAAAAAAACATGACTAGAAAACAATAAACTCGACAGATAATCTTAAAAAACAGACTCACAAATCGAGTCACATGAAGAAGAAAGATAAAACGATGTAAACCAAAAGTTTTTCAAAATGATTGGAGAAACCTTTCGAACCGTCTTTTTACGTAATGAATAGATCCTAACATAAATGTTAGACTAATAGTAGTTATTGAATTGATAAATAAATTGATATTACATTAATGCATAAGTTATTACTAGAAAATATATTTTGAGATTATTTGTTTTGTCTTTTGTCTTGTAATTAATGTCATGATAAAATATGCAATTAATATCTCTATTATGTTAATTTTCTAACTACAATGGAAAGCGGAATGGAATTTGAACAGACATTGATCTATTGTTCATACCGACAACTAATCTCTCTAACGGAAAACATTTTTTATTTTAATTATAACAAGAGGTGAAAATTGAAACTCATAAACCCTTGGTAAAAACACACGCATATTTTAATTTAGGCATTGAATATTCAATAATTTCAACTTAATACACTATATAAGTACTGTTAGATACAAAAAAATAAAGATGTAAACAAATTATTGCAACATATTATTAAGGACGGTAAAGTGGCTGTCAAGGTTTGGATTAATTTCTTTCCATATTTATCTGACTTTGTTTATTTTTTCAGGTGTGTAGATTCAAGTGACTGTTTTTTGGAATGAATAATTTTCAGAGTGCCAAATCATGATCTTCCTAAAGTCATGATTGTGATTTGGCAACTGTGGAGATATAGCAATTCTATCTTAAATTTTGGATCTGTTGTGTCTTGTGGGAATCTGTTGAATTTGATTTCTGTAGCGTTTAATTCTTATCTGTGTAGGTTTGTTTCTTGTGCAGGTGGTGGGCTCCTGAAGGAGACGGTGTGTAGAAAGCCCCCCCGGAAGGTAGATGGAAGTTGAATGTCGATGGTGCCTGGGATGCTCGTTCGGGGTCTGGAGAGATTGGCTGGATTGTTCGTGACGATCGCAGCTTACCCCTGCTGGTTGGAGCCCGTAGGAACGTTAAGGCAACCTCAGCGATTGTGATGGAAGGCTTAGCATTGCTGGAAGGGCTGAGACATATTCTAGATGTTTATCCGAGCTTCTTTCCCTTCATCTTGGTGGAATCCGATATTCTTTCAATCTCATTGACATCGGTAACAGGATTTCCCAAGATTCGTCTGATCTCAACAACATTGTTGATGATGTATTTGATTTAATTCCTCGTTTTCAGGGGATGTCTACTTATTTTTTTTAAGAGAGATTGTAATTGTATCGCTGACATGATGGCTAAACCTGTAGTGATGCCTAGCATTTTTTCTGTTTGTTTGTTGGACTATTTTGTGCCTGATGGTCAGATGGTCGTGGGTTGGTGAGAGAGGCTTCTCCCTGAAGTGTTAGCTTTAGTGTTGTTAGATCAAGTTTGCTCTAGTACTGGTGTTTCCTGATTTTAATGATATTTTCTTTTAAAAAAAATTATTGCACACAACTAAACTTTTCAAGAAAATGTTAACAAACATGGGTAAATTTGTAAACACGTTATAAAATATATCAATCTATTAATTAACAATCAAATATATTCTAATTCAGTCAATACTACCTGTTTCATTTTTTTAAAAAAATCAGTCATACTTAGGTCACACAAACAATACAAAAAAACATATTATAATAAACAAGATATATTGATACAAAAATTTTATAAATATAAACACATTATTAGACGCACATTTCTTTTTGTTTTAATTAGGAGTGGACACAACAAAACCTACACATAAATTATTACACACCCATCCAAAAAAATAAACAAATTAGCCAACATTGACCAATTTGGAAGCATGTTATAAAATTTATATATATATTAAACAACAATAAATAAATTTTCGACCAAATTTATAAATTGTTGAAACCAAATACTCAAAATAGAAAGGAAAAAAAAAAAAAAAAAAAAAGTTGAGGAAGGTAACATCCACTTCAGGGAGTTGGAACACTAGAGGACAGAGACAGACATATCAACGTCACAGCCTCAGCATCCAATGTACAACATGCGACGAACCTGCAACCTGCAGTTGACCGGTTCCCATTTCAAATTAGTTAATTGGACCACGTAAATCCTAACGGTTATATCCAGGCCCATCTCTATTTCTTTCCATTAATACCCCCACGCCGTCCATGAATTTACGACACTTGCCACTTGCCGTTACCAAGTGGTCCATTTCATAATCCTACAACAACCACTCGAAAATCCTCTCTCTGTAATTCAGTGATTAGGTTAATAAAAAAAAGGGATTAGACGAAACTTCTATTATTAATATAACAAAAACGAACTAAATTAAATAATTAGCATTTGTTGGGCGAGAACCCAACAACCGAATTTGCAAGGTCGAAACTGACACGTGTCCCTTGCTGCTGAGCGTTACCGAGGATTGAAAGCGTCGAATCCGTAGGCGCGAACGCAAAACAAAACGTCCCGTCGGAGTCAACCGGTATCAGGTAATTCTTAGCTGGCAACCGCAGTTCCTTCCCGTCAGCGAAGTGAAACGACACCGTCGGCACTTCGACTCTCGACTTGGACGACAAGTCGTAACAAGTATCAAACAACGCCACCCCACGCGCGGACTTCAAATCGCGCGTGCTCTTCACAAAGGTGTCTCGCAGCGAGTTGTACACGGCGGTCTGCAGCCGTGTCACGGCGGTGCCGGAGTCGATGATGATCCCACCGTTACCATCTCCGCTCATATGAAACGACGTCTCGGGAATCGGAAGAATCTCACCCCCGACGCTTAATCCCGTCACGCCGAGATAGAAAAACGTGTCCAAATTGGGGTTTCGGTACAGCGGCGCGGTAACGGCATCGGGTGAAATCGGCGAGTTGAAATCAAGAGTCGAGGCCGAATCGGAGTCGCGGTCGACGAGGCAATAGGAAAACGACGAGGCGTTGAGTTGGGAAGGAAAAGACAACGAGCCGCCGCCGAGTCCGAGCAAACCAGCAGCGCCGACGAACAAACCTTCATTGTTATGGCCGCAACCTAGGGCAATGTTCGTGAGAGAAGTGGAACCGAGAGTAACAGTTTCAGTAACGAAATCGCCAACAGTATAAGAGCCGTCGCCGTAAGAAACCTCGTAAAGGCAAGTACCATTCCGGCATTCGGAAACATCGAGCGATTTACACTGCTCCGTTTCGCAAGTCAAAGATGTAAACGAAGAAGACGACGCCGGCTCGAAAATCGGATCAGTTTGCTCGTAACAATCAGCACAAGGCGCACACTGCACCCAACTCACATCACTGCCAGTATCAAGAACCATATAAACCGGACTCGCCGGCCTACCGATTCCAACTCGAGAGAAGTACTCACCGCTCCCCTGACTCGCACCAGACACAATCGGACTCTCGAAATCCTCAGCCCTAAATCGCGAACCGCGGCCATTCCGTAAATCTTCCAGATCCGCTCCGGTAGCTAGATCTATCTTCGCCGTCAAAGATCTAACTCGAGCAGAGTCGCGGCTCAATCTGGATAACGTGAGCGATTTGTAGTCGGCGTGTGAGGATTTTGCAATCGAAATCCTGGAATTCAACTGCAGAGTGAAGGAAGAAGAATCGGAGATGGATTGATCTTCTTGAAGTGGAGATTGAGGCGGAAATGCGAAAATCTCTCTGGTTCTGTGAATGGAAGCCGCCACATCGAGAACGGAGGTTTTAGGGTTCAGGAGAAAGCTCCGGGAGAGAACACCGGCGGAGAAGGAAGCGAAAAGAATGGTGAGACAGAAGAGAGAAATGGAGGCCATGGAAGTGGTTATTAGAGGTTTGAGAAGAGGCGTTTAGGTATTTAAGAGAGAAGAAGAAGAAGACAGACTGAGTTAAATTATATCACGACAAGTGCGTTTAAAGAGATGAGAAAGACGATGAGGAAATTTAGAAGAGAGTAAAAGTAAAAGATGCTTTGAATGAATGGAAGCAAATGCACGGGTGGGACATGACCCCCAAAAATTAATAATCCCCTGTTTGGATTTGGGTCTGCAAGAGGAGAGGAGAGGAGAGGAGAGGAGAGGAGTAGAAATGAAGATATTTGAGAATATAAAGTATAAGGAATTATTTGTATATAAAAAATAAATAATAAGTTTAACTACTTCTCTTCTTCCCCACCAAACCCGAGAACTTCTTATATAGTTCAAAAATATCTAGAATTTAGTTTCTATGATTTTTAAATTTAAAATTTAATCTTCATAATTTTAAGAAATATAAAATTAAGTCTTTATAATTTTGAGAAATATAAAAGTGAGTTTCTATAATTTTGAAATATAAAATTTTGTCATGGTTGGATAAAATTTTAAAAGTAATTCATGTTATCATAATTAAATTAAGTACATAGATGTAATTTTTAATATTTGAAATAATGATGTTTTTGTCTTATCAATTATTTACTTATATTCTCGTCATTAAACGCATAAATAACTGACTTCTATGTTTTTATTCATCAACAATTACCAAGTATAAACTATCTTTAGATTTAATCAAATCATATGAACTAAATTGTACTTTTTTAAATTATAGAAAATGAAATCTAAATTTTTAAATCATAAGAATTAAACTATAACATTTTTTTCGTATCATATGAACTAACTTTATAATTTACCAAATTTATGTAAATTTTGAAACTCCCTAGATTTTACTAAACTCATTTTCCTTTTTATTCATGAAAACAAACTCAATAAAACTTCATCGATCAACCAAATAGTTGAAATCTTCCCTTTTAATAAAAATAATAATTAATCGAAAGGGTTGGTGGTGAGGTGATTTTATTGTTTGGTGTTAATACAGTTCAACATTAGCATCATGAATACGATCCTGATTTTGATTCTTTTATTTTTAATATTTATTCTATTTATGTTCCTAAATTATATAATGTCTAGTTGCTTAAAATGATAAGATTTTGTTATTATTTTTTTAATTAGTATCATCTCTTTATAAATTTTAGAAACATATTTTCATATGAAGCAATTTTTATGATTTTTTTAAGTATTTAAATGAAATTAGTTCAACACTATAAGTGAATGCCGATGGATCATGAAGTCATGGGTTCGAATTCCCTATCCCCAATTGTAGTAATCTTAAAAAATAATAATAATAATAATGAAAGTAAATATGAAAAAATATAATGAAACAAATTTAAAATAAGAGAAATTTAAATTGTATTTTTAAACCTTCAAACAAATACTTTGGATTTTATTTTGTGACCTAAGTAGGGTAAAAGTAAAAATCGAAAATCGACAAAATCGATTCAATGGATCGGTTTGATTTGTTATAAAAATTTTAGATAATTCGATTTGATATATTAGAAAATCGAAATATATCGATTCGGTTTTGGTTCTTGATAGAAGAACTAATAAAAAATCGAACCGAACCGAATATATAAACAATAAAGAAAAAAAAATGTTGGTATATTTAAATTTGATGGAAGAACCAATTAAAATGTGAAGATGGAGTGAAAGAATTGTAAATATTGTGATACTTATGAAAAATATTGTTTTGGTTAATAAAGAAAAAGTCATTAGAATGAAATTAAAAATTAAAAAGAGATTGAGACAAAAAGTTTGAAAAATAAATCAAAATGTTTATTGAAATCAAAACAAAAAACCAAATAGAATCAAATAAAAATCGAATCAATAATTTTGTTTTTTATTGAACATCGGTTCAGATATAATTATTAAAAAACTAAAGATATTAATTCGATTATCAATTAGAACCGAGGGTAATTTGAGGGGATAATTTGAGGGGGTAAGTGTTGTATGGTGAAGTAAAGTTAGATTAAATGGAGGGGTGGGGTAAAGTTTTGGGAAAGTGGGACCCAGGAGGGAAGATTTTTGTGTGTCAAAAGGTAGGGTTTAAATAATGGAATGTAGCAAAGAGAAAGCAGTTTAGAATAATGTTGTTTTTGTTTTGATGGGGAATGAATTGAATAGCCCACTTCTTAATTAATTGCACTGTTTGTATTCAAGTTTTGGAGCTATCATTTTCTTAAAACTGTTTCTCTTCTACTTTTGGTCCTCCTATGCTTCTGCTTATTATTCCCCAACTCTTTTTTTTTTTTTTTTTAGAAAACTTATTTTACCTTCTTTTATTTATGTTTTCATTTTTTAAGATTTAGATTAAACAATAGTAGATTGACTTAGTAGTCAACCAGACTTAAAAAAAAAATTTAAGTATCATAAAATATAATTCATGGTGGTCATCTACTTCAAAATTATTCTTAATTGTATCTTGAATAGTTGAAACACGTGTAAGACTAAAACTAGCGAACTCATTTGCTCTAAGCATTTTACATCGAGCTTTATTTGACCACAAAGCTCATTGATGATGGGTTTTTTTTTTTTTTTTTTTTTTTTTTTTTTTTTTTATAAATTTATATCCATCTACAATATTTGAATGTCAAGAAAACTCGTAAAAAATCAATTTTTAAATAGGTGACCACCATGAACTCATTGTTGGGGGTTGTGCCCTAAAGGTCTAGAAGTTTGTATATTTAAGAACGAACATTTAATGTCATTTTCAGTTATTAATAAAAGCTATTATTTTCATAAATTTGCACTTTTAATATTCAAACGTCATTCAACATTATCACATTAATTGGATTAATGTAGATAAACCTTTGATTATTAAAATGAACACTTAGACAAGTATGTGGGACATACAAGTGGATATAGTTCCAAGTTTATAACATAAATGTCTATTGTATATGGACTAAGGCTAGGGTGCTTAAGTCTTGGTAACTCTGTAGGCGGCCCGCTTTGCAATAGTTGATTATTTTGTTCACGTGGAGACATGTGAGTAGGGACGCCTATGCAAAAAGTAGTTTTTGCATTTGACTGGACCAGAAGTTTTATGATCGAGCTAGTAATTCTGTTATTGACTCGTATCAACTACTTCGCTGAGGATGATTGTATGTCGATGTGATCTTAATCCCTTGATGTGCATGAGTGAGACCAAAGATGTAGAGTTATTTCTTTAAGAACTGATTCTAGAACTTGATCAAATGGTACCCGCCTCTCATTGGCCTGGGAGTACACTGATTTATAGTCTGACTATAAACAGCTTGTTCATTAGAGAAATCAGTGGTGCTTATGGAGAAAGATGTAATCACATGGGTTGAACGAATTCCTTATCCCAGCTGGGAATTACGAACAACTTTATGAATGATCATATGACAAATTACCGATTATATCCGTTGACGTTAACTTTACACAATTTTATTAGAAAATGAATTTGAAGAGTTCAAATTCACAAATTAATTATGTTGGACATAATTAATAAGAGCGTTAAGTTTAATGGATAAACTTAACTAATTAATATATTTGATATATTAATAAAACATTTTGAAAAATATTAATAAATGATAATTAATTTATTGGATAAGTTAATTACAAATAATTATTGAGAGAACTCAACTAATAATATGATGTACATATTTAAAATTTAAATAATTATTGGTTAATTATTTAAAGCAGTATTAATAAATAAGTTAGACATATTTATTTAATAACTATTGGATAATTATTAAATTGAAAATATTAATTAAATATGTTGGACATATTAATTGTATTAATAATGATTAGATACTTATTATTTATAGAAAAGTTAATATATTGGATATATTAGTTACAGAGATTTATTTATTATAATATATTAGATATATTATGGGATTGAGATTTATTAGATAAATATCAATTAAAAATAAATAAAACTAATTTAAAATTGAGATAGTAAAATCTTTGAGACATCAAATGAATTTTTATTTACAATATGTCAATCATCTTAGATTAATTAATCGATCTAAAATTAATTAATTTTAAATGCATGCACGTACTTCACAATTCCAAACACCCATGACCTCTTTAACTCTCTCCTAGTCTCTTCTCCACAGAACACTCCATTGACAATTGTAATTTAGTGTTGTAGTTTAGTTGAATTGTTTATAAATTGTGCCGCTTTCTGTTTGTAGTTTATTATTATATTTTTTTTTTGCAGTTCAACGATGGATAAAAGATCAAATTCATGACTCTTAATTTATAAATATATTTTATCACAATATTAATAAAATATAACATAAGAGTATGTTTTCACCATTTTTAATAAGTTTAATTTTGTATTATTAATATTAATCTCAACATTATGTTGATATTTTACATACATTTTTAATGATATAGTGAAAAATGCCAATTCTCCTCTCATACAATTGATAGAAATATTAACATTTTAATAAAAGTTTAAAAGTTAGTTTACCGTTAATATTTTTATAAATAATAGAAACAAATTGCCAACTATATAATTTGTTAAATCTCAAAAATATTATTCAATTTATCCATATGCAAATTTCGTACCATTATTTCAAATTAATATTTTTCTATTTTTATCATTACTTTATGATATAAAATAATGTTTTTGTTTAATCACAGCATACTTAATAATTATTTTTACAATAATTTGTAGTTTGAAAACAACAAAAACATAAAAAAATGTTATTTTTAAAAGTTTTCAAGAACACAATTAAAAATTGTTAAAAACAGAAGCACTAAACAAAGATTCATTTAATCTATTTTGATTTCTTACTTCAAAAACAGCTTCCTTTCTCTTTCTTTTTCTTTTTTTTTTGTTTTTTTTTTTTAATCCCAACCCATCTCCATACCTTTGTTAAGAAGACTAGCTTGACTACATATATAAATGTATAATCCAGTGATGAAAAGGCTTAACAGCACCCACCACTTGCAGGTTCAATTGAGCTTGACAGTCCATTGCCTCTGAGCTGCATGCAATGTTCTTCAGCATCAGCCTGAGCACAAATAATAACCAGTGACAAGCCATTGTAGTGAGCTTCTTGCATGATGTTAACTGCATTATCGAGTGTCATTCCGGGGATGACTTTCATCAGGACTTGAACCACGTATTCTCGTTTATTGAAGTCGTCATTATGCAGGATGACACGGTATGGTGGCGTCATTTTCCTCGATCTCCTGGGCAATTTCATTGATACAGAATGATAAGTTCATATCTGCTCTATTGTTCTATGCAAAAAACAGAATAATGAAATCAGTGCATTTATTCAGAATCAAGTTGAACAATGAAACATTCCAAACTAACTTAACACGTCAGCTGATAGCCTACTTTGTTGCATTTGTACAGTCAAGAAAGAAAGAAATCAAGGATTTTCCACCATTGCAGTTCAGACTCATACTTCAACTGCAATCTTTTTAATGCCATTCATTTAACATTCAGAATATAATAATCCATGTATTTACTATTTAGTTATTGACAGTCGGTAAAGGTACAACCATCAAGTTTTCAAAAAAAGGACGTCGAAGAACTAAGAGATGATGGATTCAATCCATAATCCCTACCTACCTAGAAATTAAGTTCCTATAAGTTTTCTTATCATCCAAATAATGTACGATCAGCAATATGTCCAAGAGAATAGTCGAGGTGCGTAAGCTAATCTGAACACTCACTGATATAAAAAAGAAAAAAAAAGGGCCATAAAGGTACAAAAACAAAGATCAACTCCAAAGATGAATGCCATGTTTCATATAAATAAAGATGCTTTGTTTTGTTTTGTTTTGTTTTTTCTTTTAGAGTTCTCACGCCAAGTTCAACATGACATAGCTAGTAAGATAACCCGTCTCTATAATCATCTAAGTCATTGCATTGGCGACGAAGTGATTCATGCATGTAAGGTTATAAGCAAAAAACAAACAAGGAAAAGTACAGACACATTGCATACGACTATTAGACCCGATTTAGAATTTAAATTGTACAGATTGGTGAAAAACTATCTAACCGTTGGTTTTCAGATGACCCTACATAAGAATCTGTCCATCTCTTTTAAGACCTTTAACTGGTATACTTTATTCTTTCTTTTTCCCCTTTTCTAGTTCAGTATATAGTAGTCTTTTCAATACACAACCGTATAGTCAAATGTTTAATACCTCAAATCAAACTCAGATTCTCTTCCAGGAGTAGCCTTCTCAATAACAGGCCTCTCCAACAATCCTCCTCCCCTTCCTGCTGTTGCATTCGATTTAACAACCGATGCGCCTAAGTTTGAGCACAGCCCTCTACACACGGAACTTCTGTCCCCTGAAATGAGACTTTCGTAAGAAGCTAATATTATCCATTGCTAATCCAGTCAGTGCTACATTTTGAAAATTAAGATAAAGCTTAAGAAGAATCTAATCATAGAAATATCATAAAGCAAATAAAGCAATGGAATGGATAAAGTAATAAAAGTAATCTTAATCTTCAAAAGAATAGAAAGTAAATAAGTTCATTCATAGCAAGAAACAATGGAGCTTCCAACGTGATTGACAACTAAGCCATAAGAAAAAGAGAATATGGTACCAAAGAAAAAAAAGGCATATAAAGCATAGTACAAGGAAAAAGAACGTTAGAGGAACAGCGTTAGATAAGATTTTATTCTATATCTGCAAATGTTCGAACTAATTTACGCGCACCTCAACAATTTTTCTAGACAAACCACCTGACCCTACAACATTTCGGTGCTGAGAAAATTCGTAGAAAATTATACCCTAAATAGGTAGCAATTATGAATTGAATCAATCACCTCTAAGTGACTTATGGCACTTTAATTCACTAGACCATTCCATGATAGTTAGCCAAATTGAAGTGGAATACCATATGCCACAAAGCTTATAGACCACACTAGGATAAAAAGTGATGGTTTCTTTTATAAATATAGCATCAGGAAGATTCCACAGCACAGAAGATTCTTGAACAATTGAATATAATCCATTCAAGATATCTACCCACACAAAATCCTTTTTCCACAAAAAAAAAAAAATTGCACTTTTAAGACTTAAACTGCACTCCTCACCGTTTCTAGCCCTTTGCTATCAAATTATTCCAAACAGCCCCAATGCAAACAGATAAAGATGAGAGCAGGGTGTCACAGTCTTGTTTGTCCAGTGCGTGTTGCACATGGCCGCATGAACCTCTACAGTCTTTTTATCATGTTTTTATGTTATTTTGTTAATATTGCATGTTAAGATAGTTTCCTTCTTTTTTATCTAGGTGTTGACTCCTCGCTATTTTCATATGCAAGGGTGTCACATTAATTTTGTTCCAAAATGTACTATAAGGGGGTTTGACTTCTTGAAGCTTCCTTCTTACCAAGTAATTATATATTAATGCAAGCTAGTTGTCGAGTCCCTTATTGTATCTTATCATATACTTTTCAAAGATAAAACGTATTTCAAAACGTTCTCTCTCTTTCGAAAACCTTTCTCGAAGCTTATTTTGGGAGGTTAGCCCTGTCGTGCCACCCGCTCTGCGATTTTCGTTTGGCTGACTTGCTCGTCGGATTAGAGCAAGTGCCTGACGATCGCTTTGCAACGACAACGAAGTTGGATCGTGACACAGGGCAGCACAACCATAACAACTTCAGAGAACGATTAGGATCATTCAAATATCTAAGTAGAAGCTGATAAATTATAAAGATATCAAGTATAATCGGGATTAAGAGATTACAACTCGGAATTGAAGGCAAACCAACTCGGAATATAAGATAGACAAGGACGACGATATACGTAGGCTTACTCGAAAAATCATTTATGGCGGATCAAATTAAGTAAACAAGAAGACGATTAAATGATTAATAACGAAGAAATGAGCGGATAAAACTAGCACCTGGTTTAGGGTTGAAGACGGGGTTAGGCGAGAGAGCTAATTTCCCGCAAATCGCGATCTCCATCTGAAACGGAAAATTCTGTTCCGATTGGATGAAATAATTCTTATAAAAATTAAAAAGTTCAAGGAGAAAATGGAAAAATCGGAAGTGGACTGATTCGTTTTCAGAAGGGGAACTGGGAAATCCGGAGGTCTATGGACGGAGGAGGAAGACGAAAAGCAAATTCTAAAATGACGTCGTTTTGATCAACGAATATTTACCGGCCTCGAAGTTGCCTGAGCTAAGCAAGGCTAGAGCCCAACTTCCGTAGTTCAGCCCGTAAACTATGGGCCTTCGGTCCAATTGCAAAGTTTGGAGATTTCTTGGTCTATTTTAAAAGTTATTACAAAAAAAATATTCACTTGATTTAAATTTAATTAAATGGTTGTTTTTCAAATAGCAATATTCTCTTATGAGATTATGGATGTCCAAATCTGTATTATCAAATTTTTATTTTTGAGATTACAACAATTGAGATAGGAGATTTGAACGGGTGACCTCATAGTCCTTGGGTATATACTGATGCTTCTGAGCTATAACTTTTTTTCAACGTATTACCAAAGTTTCTTATTTTACACAGCAAGAAAAAAAAACTATGACATAATTGGGGAAAATTAATGCTAAAATTCCGGGATTTAGGCTCGTATTTGTAACCGAGTTGCTCGTGAAGTTGCTGAATGGACTATAGCAAATTGTTCGAAAATAATATTCTATGCAATAGAATCGTACGTAAGTGGTCAAAAGACTACTAGTGTAGCTCACCTTTGAGTGATGAAAATGTACCTATCGGGATATGTATAGAGCTGATTTCTTGTGATGAAATACATTCGAGGTACTTAGAGAGTTTCATGGTGACATGTTGAGGAAGATAACGTGGAATGTTGATTGCCTAATGAAGGGGATTTGTTTTGGTGAGATACCTTAGAGATACAAAGGGGAGGTCACAATAGTCCTGACATGTGGATTCTCATCAAGGAAAAATGGTATAAGTTAGAATATATATGCAACTTTGGTATTGGAGATTAAGAAGGGAAATGGGTTTTGGGGGTACTCTAACTAGAATCATTTGCTTAAAGGATTATTCAGATCTTCATATTTGAAGTCAGACAACTAATTGATGAAACCAATTAGTTTCTAGTGTGGCGTTTTCAATCCATGATGTACCACTAATAGACAACAAATCGTGAATACGTCTGCAAATATGTTGGTGAAGCTGCAATCAAAATTTTGGATGAAAGAGTTGTAAGAAACTGACCATAAAATACTACTACAATCAAGAAAATAGATGGCGGACGTCGACCGACATCTATTATAAAACATGTCAGGCACGTGCTTGACATCTATACTGATGACATCTATTATAAAAGATGTCGGCCACAATAGATGTCGGTCAGCCCGACATCTTTTGTGCATGACATCATTTGTGTGTGACATATTTTCTGTGTGACATGTTTTGTGTATGACATCTTTTGTGCTCGACATGGAAAATCAATAATTAAATTTAAAAAAAATGGTATGCCCTCGTCATGAAATGTTTTCAATGACGGTCAATTATACTGGTCTTATTTTATGCGTGACATTTTTTTGTCCCACATCTAAAACTTAGTTAATTTACAAAAAAAAAAAAAAAATTTTGTCAGAAACCTTAAATTCTCATTTTCCACCTCCAAGTATGTATAGAAACCTCATTCTAACTCTCATTTCTATCTCTAAATCAACCATTTTAACTCATTTAAATATCTATATCTATATATATATATATACACAAACTTAACAAACCTCCTTATAGTTTTGAACTCACATGGAACATCTAAAATAAAGTTAATATATATGTAAATTATTAAACAATTTCATATCAACTAATTATAAAACTAATACTTTTCGCTCTAAATTTCGGCAGCATAATGACAAAATATTGACATTCCAAAAACTTGGTAACATGTACTCATCAAATCTAATATGTATTTTTAACAAAATTAGATCAATTCTAACCAAATACACTATCACAATGAGACTTCATCCCTCCATAACCTATTGTAATGTATAAGTAAACATTATAACGAATCAATTTAAGAAGCAGTTAACTATAATATCTACAATAATTAACCTAGCATAATGGCTAAATTGAGTGTAGTTATTTGTGTTGTTGAACTGGACAAATATTGTAATTAGGAATATAAAATTAATACAATATAAAAGATTCAACAATTTAGAGAGCATTTTGAATTATATATATAGATAGATAGAAAACATACCAGTCTCTTGATTTGTGTGTTGGTGTTGGTGATAATCTCCCGTAGATACAACTAAATGTAGAATCCACACTCTATAGACCCCAATTGACGAGGGCACTGTAAGTATACTTATGATATTTAGTCCAACAAATTCTAAACATAATAAACAAATGTATGTTAAGTAATAATGAGATTCGATTTTTACCTTTAAACATTTTCATATCAGTTTGCTCGAGCGAATGTTTAATTCTCCACATTCTATAGGAACTAACAAAGTTTACGAGTTTTCATATTAGGATTATAAAATTTAGTAAAGAATTTATAACTTTTTGTATTGAAACTTACGTGTTTACGAGTTTTTGCAAATCTCTATCTATCTTCTAATGATTTAGAAAATTTAGAACATACACCGTATTTTCTGACAGGAGTATGACGATTAAAATCCAGTGTCGCCTGCAATAATTAAACAAACATTTTTATCAACCTAGTATGTAAATTTGACAAAACAAAAATTGATAAATCATACCGGTGTTGTAGGGAAATCGTATTCTCTAATTCATGTTAGCAAGCATGTTAATCCAATTTGCTAAATTCAAACAACTTTCTTCATTTATCCCTTAAAAAAAATAATCTTCTACAACCTCAAACATCTCTACAAGGTCATCAACATCTGTGTCTTCATTTTCAACTTAATTTGAAACATTTTTAATGTTTCTTTAACTCGAAACTAATTTTCCATGCCAAATCCACGTGGTATAATTTCCATTGATACCATTAAAAAATAAATGATTTCTTACTACATTAACATTTTCAGACTTGACATTCACGCATTTCAAACATGGACAACAAATGACATTAGTTCCTTTTGAATTTCGTAATGCATTCTTTATAAAAAGTTAAACTACTAAATTGTATTCAGCTGACATTCCGTTCTTAAACATCCAAGACTTATCCATAACCAATTTAATTAAAATTACCTACAAATACATCACGGTGAAATATTATGAATCAAACTATTTATTCAAAATAAAAATTAAACATGAAACAAAATGGTGTAAGAGAACTTGGAGCAACAATCCAAAACTCATTTTAAGAATCTACAAATCAATCATCAATCTCCACATTAATCACAACATAACCAAAAGTCAATTTTATCATCAAACACATGTCTAGCTCAACTCCACAATATATCAATCAACTCAGAACTCATTTTAACCACAAAAAATTAGGAAACAAATTAGGATTATATTTCACTTGAAATTATTATAAATATAACTAATAATTAAACAAAAACTAACTATTTGTAAAAACTCCTAAAATCTATAGTAAAATAAACTAATAACATAGCATTACTAAAATACTAAAAATCACAAAATAAAGCTAAAAATAAATTGGAAAAACAATAAAGTTCAAACTTTAGAGCAACAATAAAAATAATGAGAAAACTCACTTTGAGAATGAAGTTGAAACTTGGAGATTACTTCGAACAAAAATGTCACTCAAATGGACCTCAAATTCTTGAAGAACTAAAGGGCGAAGCTTGAAGACGAGAGATCGAAGATAGATGAACGCGTAGGAGAGGCAAAGAGAAGGGGTTTTAGAAGGCCGAGATATGGATTTTAGAAGGTCGAAGCTTGAAGACAAACTTTAAAGATGAAGCTTGAAGATGGCGAGTAGGAGAAGGCCAAGATGAGGGTTTGGGTGGATGGAGAAAACAAGGAAGTGAGAATTTCGAATTGAAGAAAATAAAATGTGGGTCGTTTAATTTCTCGGAACTAAAGATGGCAGGCGACTAAAGATGGCGGGCCGCCCGCCATCTAAAGTCCAACATAAAACGGTTTATATGGTGGGCATTAAAGATGGCTGGCCGCCTACCATCTGAAGTCCGACATAAAAAGGTTTATAAGGCGGGCCGCCCGCCATTAAAAAAAATCGCTGTAAATAATAGCCTGACATCTTATGCTGCTGGACATCTATACCTCCGTGTTTTGACATTTAATTCCCCTCGCGTGACATCTATACAAGAATTTGTAGTAGTGAAAGGTCTCAACGTAAGTCTTTATGTTAAATGCAAGAATAACATAATGAAATTAAACTGAGGCATGTCTAAATAACAACTTTCATTAAAATAATAAATAGTTCAATAATAGATTTGCAAATCAAATAGTTCAATAGTAGGTTTGCATATCCTATGATCTTTTCAGTTTGATCATCCATCCTAGTACAACTCATAAGTACCTTTAGTAATCAAGAGAGGAAGGAGGGTGATTTATTACACTTAGTAAAGATCCCACCATGGATACAATATGAACATATATAATAGGAGATAACATTTAATATCAAACAATGCAGTGAAAAGGTTCTTAGACCTATGCTTGTATGAGTTGTCTAATGACCATTACCAAAAGGAAAAAGATACCCTTTAGGGTCTAGTGACCCTTTTGGGCTATCTGAGTAACTAATAATAGGGAGAGTGTCTTAGAAAGAAAAGCAACCAGTCGACCCTCATGTCTTGTATAGTACTCGCAATGAGGTTAAGGAAAAAGGGAATGAAGGTAGCTTTGCTAGAGGAAATCAAAAAGTATTAAGGTTTAATATGATAGTTGTTTAACTTGGCGAGTGTCGACCAACCATCCATATAAACTTATTTATCTTTCACTTCGAGAGAAGAAGTGATAAAAGATCTACTAACAATATTCATTAAGTCATGTTAGAACTCTTGCAAGTTTAGAGGGAGTTTGGAGATAGTTACCTCATTAATGTGTGTGTTGCACTGTTATAATTTATGTGACTTTAAGCGAGAGCTTAAGTTATTGCAAATGAATGCAAAAGCAAACACAAGGAAAAGTTAGTACGAAGCCTTGGCCTTACCATAAGTTATCTCGATGCGATTGATACGAATCCAACCAACAAATTATTGTATTCTCATGAAAGAGCAAGCACAAGAAGCAAGACCAAAAAGCTTGTAGAGAGTTGTAATTATATTGCAGAATTTTAAATAATTGTTTTTCCAAAATTCTTATATTCGTACTTTTTAAGTTCAAATTTTGTCAAACAGGCTCATAATTGCTAAAGACTTTTTAGATGAGTTTGTTAGGTGTATTTTAAAACCATTACCGTTAGGAATTAAAATCCAATTTCAGCTAATAGGAATTTTTGGGTTATTACGTAAGAAGTTCACTATTCTAAGGCAAGTTGGATAAAGCTATCCTTTGTAAGCTATTCCTAAGCTAAAAAGATTTCTATAAAGACTCTCTAAATACTCTTTTGACTTAATATCAAATGTCATGTGGCTCACACTACATTGGGTGTGTTTACTTTTTTTCATTTACAATCATTTCCTTCTCGATAACATACAAATATTATTGTTGATCTTTACCTGTTTTAAATTGAAAAATTATTATATACACTTCGATTGTTTCTCGATGTTAGATATTATTATTAATTAAAGAACTTATTAGATAACATAGGTTCCACCTCAAAGTCAATTGGTAGTGAGTAAAGTAGCTCACGTACAATAAATATGAACAATCCTCACATTCTCAATGTAAAACCAAATGCCACAAGGAAAGTATCTTCAACATTCCTCTCAAGGTGTTGCCATTTTGGAATGGTCATCTTGGATTAAATTCAAATTTGTTGGCTAAAATATTCGTTATTTCTTTACTCGTTTAAGTTAGATATGAATTTTTGGGTTAAAATATACTTGCTTAAGTTATTGGTGGCTTGGGTGTGGTGCTCGAATTTTTTGGAGACCAATAACCCACATAGAGCTCTCATACCATATTAGATAACGTGAACACCCAACTCAAAATTAATAGAATCTCATACTATCTAATATAACTATTTGAAAACAAGTTTTTTCTTTGCAAAATAGAGGATTAAAAAAAAAAGAAAGAAATCGTCATAATACTTTTTTATGATGTTAATTTTATCTCATGTTTTAATTAAGAATCACACGAAAACTTTGTGATTAGTTGATATGCTGATAAATAGTGAAATAATAAAACCCATTATAAAACTATTGTTATAACATAAAAATATCCTGAAAGACTCGGAAGAGATTATGACCCGCACGAAGGACAACTAAGCCAATGTCGACGCCCCGGGTCGGCCAAATGGAGGCCTCGACCCCAGAGGGTCGGCCACGCCAGCGCCAACCCCCCAAGGGTCGGCCAAAGTCCTTGCCGACCGCCCGGGGGTCGGTCAACTCCATTGTCGACCCCCGGGTTGGCCACCCCAACGCCGACCCCTCCGGGGGTCGGCCAACTCCTTTGTCAACCCAAGAGGGTCGGCCACGCCAGCGCAAACCCCCCAAGGGTCGGCCAAAGTCCTTGCCGACCGCCCGGGGGTCGACCTCACCACTTCTGACCCCCTAGGGGTCGGCCTGGGCACTTCCGACCCCACAGGGGTCGGCCTCGCCACTTCTGACCCCTCAGGGGTCGGACAAATAGAGGCCATAACCCCTTGGGGGCGGTCGAGTCCATACCGTCCCTCTGGGGATCGTCCAAGCAAGTCCGATTCTTCAGGGGGTCAGCCAAGGAAGGCCAGGACCCCCCGGGGTCGGCCCTTGCAGCCTCACCCTTCTTATGTCCGGCAACGAGTAGGTCAAATCCGAGTGGATTGGCCGTGGAGGTCAAGACTCCCCCCAGAGTCGACCAAGCCCAAGTAACGTTTGGAGGCGTCGCACCCCGTGGAGTTACCCGTTACAATGAGTAGGCCAGCCCGAGTGGGTTGGCCGTGGAGGTTAGGACTCTCCTGTGGACAAGTCGACCGAGTCCAAGTAACGTTTGGAGGTGTCGCACCCCGTGGCATCACCAATTACAACGAGTAGGCCAACCCGAGTGGGTTGGTCGTGGAGGTTAGGACTCTCCCCCAGGAGACGACTGAGTCCAAGTAACACAGGTGGACGCTACACCCCGTGGCATCCCCGGTTACAACAAGTAGGCCAATCCGAGTGGGTTGTCGTGAAGGTGAGGATCTGTAAGGGTTGACCGAGTCCAAAGCCGACCTCTGAGGAGGGCGGTCGAGTAGGCTGACTCGGGTGGGTTGGTCGTGGAGGTTAGGACCTTCTTGTGGATAAGTCGATCAAGTCCAAAGTAGCACTAAGGGACGCTGCACACCCGTGGCATCCTAGCGCTACAACGAGAAGGCTGCACCCTTAAAGGGGTCGGCCATGGAGGTGAGGACCTGCCAAGGTTGGCCGAGTCCAAGTAACTCCGGAGTCAAGGCCGTTACACCTCCGAAGGGTAACTGTCAGGAGTTACGCCAGTATTCATACCCGCCTTAATGACGGAGGTTTCTAACGGCCGACCATTATATCGCCATAAGTGAGCCGCAACGGTTACGAGACCGGCTGTTATAAAAGTTAAGTCATTTTCCCATCCAAAGGGAGGGATTCCTAAGCTAAGTATTCTAAGCTATTCCTAAGTTCCAATTTTATTCTCCCTAAATCCGTTTCTGACTTAGGCATCGGAGGCCCTGTGGCTCACACCACACCGGTGTGCCCTAAAATTCGTCTTTTTTCCAGGCATTTTCGTAATCAGCTAAACAAATTCACCGTGGATATCCGTTGACCATTTTTCGACATCAACAACTCTAATTTTTAATTTTTTTAAGAACAAAATTGATTATGAACTATCTTAAATTTTAAATTACAATAAAAATTATGTGTAAAATATTTTATTTACATAAACAAAAAAACCTTTTCAATTGATTAGTTAAAAAACTATGTAAGGTAGAGAAAGTAAAAAAAATTTAAATAAAGCACTTAATTTTAATTGTGTTGGTGAATAAATGGGTGTAGAAATAAAACCAACCACCAATTTGTGGTGTTTCTCCAAACCCAACAACTCCAACTTTATAACAATTATTATCAATTAGACTATTTATTTGCATATATGGTAGAAATAAATCCAGGCATTTTATTTTTTATTTTTAAAGAGCGTAGACATGTGGTGGAATTTAAATCCAAAATGTAATGAGTACGTACATGAAATTAATTCAGTTTATGTACTCAAAAAAATAAAATAAAATCAGTTTATGAAAAGATTGGAATTAGTCTAAATTCAAATGATTATTTTGAATGTGGAAAAACGTCATGCCCATCACTATCACATTGGAGTTTTAATAATTAAAGTAAAATGTGCATTATCTCTTTGTTATAAATTGATTAAGCTAATTTAGCACTATATTAATCAATATCAAGATTGCTTATACCGACACATGAAACGTGACATGATGACATTATCTTGCCATTCATAAATGTTCTCTTACAAAATTTGTGGCTTTCTCTTAATTTGACTTTTGTTAAATATTTATCATAAAAAAGAAATACTTTTCCCAATTTTTTTTTTCTCCCAAATTTAATCATTAAGGAGAGTCGTCATTGTTAGGTTTTTTTTTTTTTTCTTTCTTTCTTTCTTTCTTTCTTTTTAAATATGTAAATTAAAACTAATAAAAAGTCAAATCTTGAGAACTAAACAAACATGATCTTGGTATAACTTTACGGTGGAAGTATATGATCCAGAGAGAATATATATATATATATATATATATATATATATATAAACAAACGTAATCTAGTTGGATGAAGTAACTAAATAATCTTTGAAAAAATAATTTAATAATATATTAAAAAAAAAAATCATTTTTAAGTCTGGTTAAGTTTGAGACTTTGTTTGAGTTTTGTTGATGTACTTGAAAAAAATGAACATTTTTACTTCTAACAATTTAATAATACTTATTTTTGGTCTCTAAATTTAGATTCTATACCAATTTGCTCATTTCAAAATTAAATATTTTTACTAAATATTTCAATAATATTCACTTTTTGATATTGTAATTTTTTTTATATTTATTCAAAAAAAAATAAATCACGTCAAAAGTAAAATAATTAGTTTATTAATATATTATAATTTAAGATTAGTATAGTCGGTATACTAACGAAAAACTCAGAATTATTGAATTTTATTGAAATGTCATGAATAAAATTATTCAATTTTGACTCAAATTTAAAGATTAAAAATATTCTTGTCAAATAAAAAAAATTAAAAATATAATTTTTTCCATAAATTCATACTATTTTCAATATCAAAGTAATAATAGTAAATTAAATTGCTAAGAACAAAACATGATTAATAATCAACTTACCACTTATCATGAAACCAAAATAAAAAAAAATCATATCATAAAAGGAAAAAAAAACCTTTTATTGCTTTTGAATAACTATATATGTGTGTGTATATATATATATATGTGTGTATATATATATATGTGTGTATATATATAAATATAAAATCAATAAAAATAATTTCTCTTTTTTCTTTTTTTTTTTTTTTTAGTACAATTTGATAAAAATAGTATTGATTTTTTTTTATTTTCGTCTTTCCATTTTTTGTCTAATTTCTATTTCATCTCTATACTCAAGATTGAATAATTTGCACTTGAATTTCAATAATACTCGGATTGTAAGCATTAAAATAACAGAAAAAAAGTTACATAGTGGTAATGTTAACTAGATTAATTTTAAATTACTAATATATTGATAAAATGATTATTTTAATTTTAATGTGAATCTAATTACTTCTTGACACTACAAGAAAATCGGTCTTTGACGACAGGAGTATCGGCGACAAAGGCGACGAAAACACACGTCGTCGCATTTGTCTCAAACTAACGCGACAAATCAAAGGATCTGTCGCTTTATATCAGAGCAAAGGCGATAGAGGACAGGCAAATGCGACAGAGGAAGCTTTCTGTCGCCTTTGGTCCAGTGAATAATTTTTTGAATTGAGCAAAGACGACAAAGTTAACACTCTGTTGCCTTTGCCTGATATTTTCCCCCAAAACAAATTTTGAGCGGAAAAATGGTTGGGCTTCAGCGACAGAGTAGAAAGTTCTTTGGCCAAAGCGTTATTCCATCATATTATTTTTTAATTGGCAAATGCGACAAAGCGTTATTCCGTCGTATTTGTCCTCGATTACATATTACAGAACTTGACATTTCTTCTTCATTTCTCCCATTCTTCTCCAAATTCTCCAAAATCCTCTCAAATCCTCCTCCGCCATCGCTGCTGCTTTCACCTGACACCGCCGCTCTCTCACTTCTCAACCGTGACATATCTCTCTTTAAAAGGTAAGATTTCAATGGTTAAATTCGATTGAAATTTTAGATTATGTGTTTAATTTTGTTAGATTATGAATGGATTTCATTCGTTAGTTGTTAGAGTTTTGATATTAGTTTTAGGATTAGAAATTATGTTTTAGTTTTAGGTTTATGAATTAGGTTTTAGTTTTTAATTTTTAGTTTTTAGTTTTAGGATTATAAATTGGGTTTTAATTTTTAGAATTCGTTTTTAGTTTTAGGTTTAGGAATTACGTTTAGTTTTTAATTTTAGGTTCATGAATTAAGTTTTAGTTTTAAGTTTTAAGTTTTAGGATTATGAATTAAGTAATAGGTTTTAGTTTTTAGTTTCTGGAATTAGGTTTTAGTTTTAATTTAGTTTTAAGTTTTAAGATTAGGAATTAGGTAATAGTTTTTAGAATTGAGTTTTAGTTTTTAGTTTTTAGAATTAGGTTTTAGTTTTATTTTAGTTTTTAGTTTTAGATTTATGAATTATTAGTTTTTAGTATTATGATTAGGAATTAGGTTTTAGTTTAAGATTATGAATTAAGTCTTACTTTTAGTTTTAAGTTTAGGAATTAGGTTTTAGTTTTTAGTTTTAGGTTCATGATTTAGTTTTTAGTTTTAGGATGATAGCAATTAGGTTTTAATTTTTAACTTTTAATTTTAATTTTTAGTTTTAAGATTATGAATTAGGGTTTACTTTTTAGTTTTAGGTTTAAAAATTTGGTTTTAGTTTTAGGTTTCCGGAATTAGATTTTAGTAGTTCGTGTTAGGTGTTAAATTAATATACCATATTCTAATAAATTTGTTTACATCAATCTTATGTAGGATTGTTTGTTCAAACAACAAAAAGAGTGTGCGACATTAATTTTGAAGAAAATATGAATACATATTGGGTTAGAAATATGGACAAATTATCCTCTAATACGCCAAAGGTGTTAAATAGTTATTAGGATTGACTAACAATCACGTGAATCATGTTGGTCTACTTAGATGTCCTTGTAAGAAATGCATGAATAATTCATGGCATTCTATAGAAGACGTAGAACGACATATCTTAATTCATGGAATGTTACCATCTTATGAGCATTGGGTATATCACAGTAAATTAACCCGTGGATTTATCTAGATTAGAACGTCAAAGACGGAGAGAGTTTGACTTTACCCAAATAGAGAATCAACGAATCAATATTCATGAGTCTGTTGATCACAACAATGGCGACGCGGACATAATTGAAATGTTAAATGATATCAATCGCTAGAGTATTGAAACAGAAGATGTCGTTGAAAATGACCAGACATTTGAAATTAATAATCCAAGCATTGGTGAGGAAAGTGATCGAATGAGAAAAATGGATAATATAATGAAGGAAGCGTGCAATCAATTATTCTCTGGATGTACGAGATTCTCTTTATTACACTTTTTGGTCAAGCTTATGTACTTGAAGGTCACTAACAATTGGAGTGACAAATCATTTTCGATGAGCTTGTTGAAGTTCTTGAACAATGCATTTTCTGAAGTTAACTCATGTATAGCTGGTTCGTTTTACGAAGCAAAAAATGAAAATTATGTGATATAGGATTAACTTACGATGCAATTCATGCGTGTAAGTACGATTGCATAATTCATAGGAATGAGTTTTGAAGACCTTGATCGGTGTCCGATATGTGATGAGTCTCGATACAAGGTAATAACTCAGAAAGGGAAAAAAATTATGCATAGAGTGTTGCGTCATTTTCCATTAATTTCAAGACTTAGGCGAATGTTTGCGTCGAAACAAAACGCTTCAGATATGAGATGTCATAAAGAGAAGCGTATTGAAGAGTCTGGAGTATTAAGACATCCAGGCGATGATGCTCAAGGATGGAAACATTTAGATCTAGAATTTCCTCACTTCGCTTTAGATGCTCCAAATGTGCGCCTTAGATTATCTTCTGACGGATTCAACCCCTTTGCGAATATGAGTACTTCGTATTCTGTTTGGTCAGTAAAAAATGTTCCGTACAATCTTCTACCGTGGAAATGCATGAAGGAAACTAATTTTATCATGACTTTGCTAATTCTTGGTTCAAAATCTCCTAGGAAAGACATGAATGTTTACTTACAATCTTTAATTGAAGAATTGAGGAATTATGGAGTAATGGGGTTCGCACGTACGACGCTTTCAAAGAAGAAGAATTAAAACTCCATGCTGCTATCTTTTGGACTATAAATGATTTCTCAGCGTATGACGATTTATCGGCATGAGTACGAAAGGCTATCAAGCATGCCCTGTTTGTAAAGAACAAACGTTGAGTGTTCGAATTAGAGGGAAAATTGCTTATACCAGACATCGACGTTACCTTCTAATGAATTATTCTTGGCGCTAAAGTAAACTTTTTAATGGGAAATCTGAACTTTTCGAACCTCCTGAATCATGGGATGAGGAAGAGATTTTAGACCAACTAAGTACCATTAATTTTCCAGTTTTGAGTAAACATCCATCCAAACAAGTTAAGAAAAGGAAACAAAACTCAGATAAAAATTGGAGAAAAAAAAGTATATTCTTCGAGCTATCATACATGTCAAGATTATTAATACGACATAAGTTGGACGAGATGCACATTGAAAAAAATGTGTGCGACAACTTGCTTGGAACCATATTGAATATTTAAGGAAAGACTAAAGACACGTTTAATGCTCGATTGGACTTACAAGATCTTAAAATACGAAGAGATTTACACTTAAAGAAGGTAGATGACAAGTTAGTGAAGTCACGCGCCACTTATACCCTAACAAATCAAGAGAGATTGGAATTTTAAAACTTCATAAAATTAGTTAAATTTCTTGATGAATTTGGATCAAACATTTCTCGATGTGATAGTTTGAATGAAAGAAAGTTGAATGGTTTGAAAACACACGACTGCCCCATTTTGCTACAACGACTAATCCCTATTAGTGTTTGAAAATATTTATCGAATGATGTAAGTACTACTATTACTAAGTTCTGTGGGTACTTCTCAGATTTATGTTAAAAAAAGTACGTGTAAGTGAGTTGGATCACCTACAAAAGGACGTAATAATAATTCTTTGCAAATTGGAGAAAATCTTCCCACCAACATTTTTCGACGTAATGGTTCATTTGGTTGTTCACTTGCCATAAGATGTAAGGTTGTTAGGCCAGTTAACTATAGTTGGATGTACCCTTTTGAAAGAAGTTTAGGCACTCTTAAGGCTCATGTGAGAAACAAACGAGGAAGAACTTCTTCTTTCTCTTTAACTAGTATTGCATCTCAACGAGATCCTAAGATTGAGAGGCTTTTATTGAAGAATATGCAAACTAAAAGAACAGATCAAGGAGTTGACTGTAAAGCAGGACATGATCATAGCCAACCAAGACAGGAACAACGCACTAGACATAATGCGGAGAATGCTCGACTGTGGTACCTGACCATATAATTAAGTGAAAGGTACACAATATTCCCAACTTATCTTAAGTTTCTTTTCACATAAGTCCTAAGAATGATGGCTATCCTACAATAAAGTTTGCCATCATTTGAATATCGTTTTTATGAATTATGTGTTGTGGCTATCCTGCATCAGAGATAGCCACTAATTGAAATGAATTGAGCTTCTTTTAACCGATTTTATTTTGGGTAACTTGAAAATACATAATTATGCTGCCCGATTTTCTTTAGAATTGAATTCTTTAAGTTTTTGTGAACTCCAATTCTAATTCTTGTTTATTGTAGAGATACAATGAGTTTGTTGGATCATTACAAGGAAGGGCCATCTCAATACCGACCAATTTTCTAGGTATTGTCTAGGGCTAGTTCTTCATCTTTTGGTTAGGGTTCTTTATTTTTATTGTAATTGTTTTCGTTATGGATTCTATTTTACTTGAGTAATTTTGTTTTTTTTTTTTTTTGAAACAACTTGAGTAATTTTGTTATGGATTCTAATTTTTATTCATTTGTTATATATTTATGGGGCATGAATATAGTTGTTTTATAGAAGAGAAAGGAGATTAACACAACCCGAGAACCCAACTCAACACAACCTGAAAATATATGGTTGGATTAGGTTGAGTTGCTTTAATGAATAGGGTTGGACGAGTTGGAGGATTGACCAACTCGAAACTTTGGGTTGGTCCTAAAATTTCTTCTAACCCAACCCTGTAAAGACCCGTCCTAGTCTTAGGACACTACTGTAAAGACCTGTCCTAGACTTTGGACACTTTTAACTACTTAAACAGGCAACCAACAAGACATCATAAAATTTAGATAAAAACAATGAATGGAAGTACTTCGTTAAATCCTAATGCAGTTTTTCAATAAAAAGTCAACGGGTACCCATATATCAAGGCTTAAACCAAAACATTCAAAAGGAAGAAAA
>JBBMEG010000003.1:2502128-2521359 GCA_037832605.1 Cyclanthera cordifolia
CCTAACTAACTCTCTAACTAATTACCATAATACCCCTCATATTTATTTATAATTCTTCTAAGACCCAACCCTATCACCTTGGTTTTTAGGATTACCCCAAGTGGAGCCCTAAATAAGTAAAGTGAACTGGCTAACCTCACACCTCATCGCAGCCACCCACGATGATAAATTGTAAGGAGAACAAAACTGCAATATCCTTACCTCTGTTCTCAAGCTGATTAATCCATCCATATCAACACTGATTTTTCAGGTTAGTTTTCAAGGAGTGAAGCAAGCTAAAAAAAACTTCAACCAATAAACGATCTAGCCTATACTTGGAGTATTTAAGAGTTCCTGATTGAAAACTGGGAAAAGGCCATGTTGAGAATTATGCATGTCAGCTTCCCCAGGACACCACACGAAAGGGGCCAATCAAACTAATACTAACTAGCCAATACAAATAAAAATTTATTCTAATACCTTTAAACTTGATAGCATGTATGGCATAAAGCAAATTTCTTAGTCTTATCTTATAAAATTTTTTGAGTTATCAACTAAAAAAGAATCATGCATAGTGCTAAAAATGCCAAATATATGAAAGAAGTTAGAACTCAGCAACATAGTCAACTTACTTATCAGAAGCTGCAGCACTCCTGTAACCCTGACAGAAACACCTTAATGAGTAAAATTGAATAACTTCACATCAAGGTAAGAGGAAACATAATGTTCTAATCACATTAAAAGCTTTCAATATACCATCCATTGATTTTGATGCGAAGAAAATAATAAACCGTCTTTACTAAAATTATGTAGTGGGTGATCAGAAAGCATACTTCCATTCTGGTAATAAAAACAGGTTGGCCTTGTCTCTGACCAGATAGATTTCCCTGCATTTCCATAAACAAACAATGTTTGAGATAATTTTCATTCCAATTATTTAACAAGAAACAAAACTCTCTAGTAACAAATGGAAACACTCAAAAAGATAAACCTTCAATAGCACACTTCTCATCCACAAACATAAAACAAAACACCCATGCTATAGGGAATATAAGAGGATGTCAGGTAGTACGAATTAAATATGTATTGATATCAAAAAATAAACAAAATGTCTAAGGTGTACTTGAACCCTCTCTATCTTGAGATCACTTCCTCTCATATTCATTATCCCGTATTCTTATCCTACTCTTAATAGGAAAGTTTAATGAATTTCAATCTTTTTTAATTCTTTATCGATAATTAGAAAACTGGAATATCAAATATTGTTATTTGCTTTTTTTTTGAAAAGATCACGAAACTTTTCATTAAAATAAGAAAAGGAATACAAAAAGATAAAAATCCCCGTAGGGAAGTAAAAAGAAGATTACAATAAGGGAACTACTATGAGTAGAAGACAACTAAAGTCCATTGTACTAAGAGGTTAAAGAATTTTCTTTTTGAATGAGATTTTTTTTAGAGGATTTAATCATTTAATGTCCTAGAAGGGAGTTAACAATTTAATTTTAAAAAATCCTAAGTAGTCATCTAAGTGAAATTTATTTTTATAAAAATAATAAAAGAGGAAGAATTCTCCACAGGAATTTCCAGCAAAGAATCATTTCACCAATTCAGGCAAAATTTAACAAAAATTTCACCAAGATGTGCATTCCAATAGGAGGCAAGGCCGGGATGGGAACATCATGAACATCTCTATGTAGCAATCTTCAAATTGTGAGGGACTTCTGATATGAGATTCAAAAGCTTGTTTTGCACACTTTTAAAGATAAATAAGAGATATTCTTGTATGTTTTTAACTTAAAAGAGAGTTATAAATTTTTTTAATGGATATATTATCATAAATATCACGAAAACACACAGGCACGTTCACAACATACCTCCCAAAATTTCACGTATTTGGACTGTGCTTGTTGCAAAGCACCTGCTGTATGCTGTGATAATGGCATGTTAGCTGCTGCATTGTTGCTCACACCAAGTGAATGCATCCCATTTTGAGCTTGTTGAGACATTCCTGGAGTGGGAATCATCGTACCATTTCCAGAGGAGACACCTGGTTGGCTTAGATTGTTAATAACACTCTGGTTCATGCCAATTCCACTTTGCACTACTTGTGACCCCGAAAGATTTCCTTGGCTTATCCCAGGTACTGACTGACTCACACTAACACCACCTTGGAGATTTCCTATGGCTTGTGAAGTGGGAATGTTCGAATTTCCAGGAATATTGTTACTTGCTGAATTAAGAGAGCTTAGACCTGAGTTTGGTGCAACCTGTGTAAGAGTTGTAGACCCATTTATTGATGTCATACCAGATTGACCGGATGAATATACATTTTGTGCAGCAGGAACAGACGACCCCATTCCACTGGATATCATGTTCGATACATGCATTGCCAATTGGGTTTGACCCATTGACGCAAGTCCTATGGAGGTTCCTCCATTTAAAGTAGCAGAGGACATCACCCGTGCTTGAGAAAGATTATTCAGGATGCTGACATTAGCAGGACCCACAGGTCGTAAAGGTTGTGGAATGCCATTCACTAGAGGTTTAAGATCTTGTGTGTTCTCATTATTAGTGATCATCTCCTGAGAAGAAAGTGGTGAAGAAGTCTGCAAGCTCGGGACTCCCTGTGAAGCTGCACGAACACCAGACGGCATATGTGGTGGATATGCAATTCCATTTGTCATAGATGTAACAGTATTTGGTTCCTGAACAAAATTATTGTATAGCATGATTCAGGTTGTAAGGAAGAATATCATAAATAACGTCAGTTTCCTTCATAGGAAACAAGAATATAAAGAAATGACTCTTACAACTTTCACAATAGCAGGAGGCACATTAGCAACAGGAACCTGACGATTAGTGATAGGTCCATTTGCTGGGATAGACAAAAGAAAAATGTGTCAAATACTCGTTACAAATGTCCCTGTGAATGTTTTAAACAACTCAACAAAAGTTGAAAAATGTGGATAAATCTTCCAATCTTTTCTATTAAGAAAAATGAAAGAACTAAAAACGGCACCAAAAATTTAGTCACATGCTCACACCAACACGACTATGAAAAGAAAATATTTACAAAGAGTACTGATTTTAAATTTTTAACCATCAGTTAAACAATTAAGTTGCATATTGGAAGCTTACGCTCCTATTCTCAATCAGAGAAATGCTAAATAATACAATTCAAGATAATTCCTACAGAGACAATATCATACTATTAGACCTAACTCACAAACAATCACACTCACATAGTGTCAATTACACGTGCAAATGCAATTCTAACCAACATCCCTAACAGACTTCTTATTCCTTCTAGAGTACACCTGTACACTCGGAGACTTATCACCCACCTATAATTCAAAATTTATCAAAATAATCTAAAACTACCTTGTTAAAAAAATACACTTCAAATACCAAATCTAAAGGCCAATTAGCATACTTCTGACTCGCAGGACATGACCACTACTGTTCAGTGTTCAATGCAACTTCTAGAAGGCTGGTCAACACTTCACAAAAATGAGTTCTAATGGAAGTCTGGTTCAGGGTCTCGGAGAGGCACATCCTTCTTTAGGGTGTTCCTTGTCAAAGCCGCCAACATGTCTACTGTCTATGGCTGATTCTTGAGTAAAGCTTCGCTAGATTGTTTTTATGCTTCTGTTTTCTATGGATATAATGGCTTCATCATCATATGGTTTTATGATTTTCTCATGTACTGCCCTAAGAGACTCTTCTCCCTCTCCTTGTTTCTCTTTATATTACTCATTGTACTGGCCCCTTTCCTCTTCATGTTTGTTTTCGGTTTGTTTTCATTTCGATAGGCATAGACATTCTATATCTTTTCATTTTATCGATGAAATAGTTTGTTTCCTAAAAAAATAGCATCACGAGACCATGTCACCATCATGAAGATCAGTCGGAGACTAGCAAGACATCTCAAATCAACTGCTCAAGAATATGATATTTCTTTTCAAAGCCTAGGGCATATATCCATAAGAAAATGCATCTAATGACCATGATCAGACAATAATACACTAATGAGTGGGGACCTGATGGAGTAGTGGTTGGAGGTGGTCCTGTAACAGGCACAATAGGAGATATGTCCATTTTCACAGGACTCTGGTTTGCAGGTAAACTAGTGATTCCAGGACGACTTACGGCTGCACGGGCTTCCACAAAACTTTCTGATATCAAAACAAGATATGATGGGGTTTTAACATTGTCAATGGGTGGATCTGCTGCCCGCGGATTGCGCTTTCCCTTCATTAAAAAGTGGAGCAGTCAGTTGCACATAATTACAAATGAGACCATAAATGCTTATGAATGTTACTAACAATAATGCCAATATAAGCTATTGAAATTACTCCTTAACTTTTGCAATCCATGATATAAGTGTTCAACTCCTTACGTATAATTTTGCTCAATGAAAACTGAAATTACTGAAATAGTTAGGCAGTGTAAACTATTAAAGATTTAAGTCAGTCAGGAATTAATATTTAAGTGTATGATGGTTGTTTTAAGTGTATGATGGAATAAAACAACGCACGAATTTGGGTAAGTCCAAAATATTTGAAGGGTTAGAAATTGAACTAGCAACTACAGCATGCCAGAGATACCCCAGACATCACCATTACACATGATTAGAATTTTTTTTGAATGACTTGATGCACGAAACTTGTAACCAAGGTTGTCAACTCGCGAAATATAACGCGTATCGAAATCTAATTTTGATGTCTCGTGTATCGTAACGTATCATGAATCATAAGTTTCAATTAGATAAATAATATTTAAATATAAATATAAATAATACAACCTCAAAAACTAAACATAGCATAACTTCAAAATATATAAATTATAAAATCATTCTAATTCCAAAATATTCAAGAAAAGTAAACATCATTTTATATATAAATAAATTATACACAATAAATGAAATTGAATCGTCAATTCAACCTTTTATATTCCCAATTTTCATTTGCTTTTTATTTATTTATTAATAAATTAATTCAGTGCTCATAATATGATCACTAAACTAATTTAGTCCACTCTTTTCTTTTCTTTTCTTTTTATTTTTATAAGATTTATTACATACGTTTTGTAATATTAATATAGCCTTATTATCCTTATTGACTATTAATAAGGGAACAATTAATTGAAAATTTAAAAAATAGTTTTCAAATTTCCAACTTTACCTTTTCAATAAAACAAAATCTCTTATCTTGTACGAATTTTCGGAGATGCTTTAACTTTTTATTTTACTTTTTGTATCTATTACACAAAAGAGAAAAAAATAAAACTTGTGTTTGTTTTGAATATTTATAAAGCTATTATAAATGAGCTTTTATAATCACTCTTTAAAAGCTTCATTCAAACGAGCTATTATTACAATTTCTTCTTTCTAATCACTCAAAATAACCTCTCATTTCTAATCACTCAAAATAATCACTCCACAATTTTGCAAACAAACACCCTCTGAGTTGCACAACCTAAATAGTCGTTTCTTTCTCCTCACATGGCCACCGACAGCCACCTCTTTCATTCACTTCTTCTCTCGCGTTTATCACTTTCTTCATTCTTTCATTTCTATCCAATTCTAAGAAGTTCATTTGGACGCTGGCAAGCTCGCATCAAGTAAAAAACAGTGTTTTTTTTTCAAGAACATGACGTTACAATACAAGAACAAACTTGAACCGTACGATTCGGCTGTTTCACGATTCAAAACCATGTTTTGAATCGATTTAGCTCCGTTATGTTACGAATACATTTCAAAGTGAGAAACGTACGTTTTAAACAACTATGCTTGTAACTAAATGGTAAATTTGGAGAAGTTTCAAGGGACGAGCCTCCCGTATGTGAGGGTTAAGGAAGCTTAAGTAGACATGCATACTTACAGCAGTGTATATTGCTCTTAGCTTTGGAAGCTGTTTAGGACAAATAACTGACAGAGATATGAAGCACTGCATGGAAACATAGCTTAGTTATCCCATTATCTGCAGCACTTGCAGAGAAGAAAAATAAAATTTTATCCGCTTGAAATATATGATGTGAACCTGAGCAAATGATTTAGCAACTGTCTCGACAAATGATGGAGAACTCCCAGACTGTGGCTCGACATTGTCATGTTGCTCCAAATTTTGTACTGGTGGTCTATATACGGGGGTTGGCAGGGGATAAGGATTACTTGCAGCAACAAGAATACAATGCTTCTGCATATCCATAGTTTGTTGATTTTGGGCACCATTTTGCTGAGTTGGAAACATCTAGATAGAAATTATCATGCAAGAAATATCATAAGGGATACACGTGTAGTTAATAGAATACAAAGTCATGCTCTACTTCTTTCTTCAAGAAATTAGGGTAGCAAAAAAATAGTATAACTGAACAAAAGTTCTAAAGTTTACTTCATTCCGATAATTTAAAAAAAAACATGTTTCAGGATCATACAACATATGAGACTCCAAGAGATATGGAAGTATAAAGAATCGAGAAGCAGAATACAAAACAAACCACAGGTCCTATACCAAAACTCTATGGTTACTATTACAAATTATTTAATTTTTTTTTGATGACTCGGAAACTTAGAGCTTACGTTTCTCTAAACCTGATAGAACCATTGGCTTGTCCGTAGGTTGTGGTACTGGAATACTTCGAAGAAATGGAAATCTCGAACTTGAAACTTTAAGGGGAGCACACCTTCAAAGTCCAAGCCTTTGACCACCAGCCACCCTCGGAGACTACAAATGATTTAATTAAAACAAAGCAAAACTTCATTAATAATTTAATTTGGATGACAGGAACAGATCCAAAGCTTAATTGCATACATTGTTTTACATCATGATGTACGTTATTTCCTAGTACCACTAGTTTTTTCATAAAATGAAACTATTTAATAAAAAGAACATAAAGTATAGCCAAGCCTTTGCAAAGGGATCACAAAAATATTTAACCCATTCTAAGCTAATTACAGCTCACAGCATAAGCCTTCAACCGAAAACAAACTATCTTCAAAAGCAAAGATAGTTAAAAAAAAGACTTGTGATTATAGATAATATAGTGTAAGGCATCCCAAATGAATAACATACCAACGCAGGGGCAAAAAGATCATTACAACAAAGTAGTGAGGTGTGCAGGCGTTAAGGGTAGTTTTGTACGGGAAGGGTGGGCAAATTAGGAAAGGCAGAATTTGGGGTAGACTTAGGTCTCAGATGAGAGATTTCCAGCTCTCTCTAAGTTGTTGGTTGCATTCTCGTTTTCTTCCTTCATTTTCCTTGTATGAAATTGGGCTGATTGTGAATATATAACCTCTTGTCAAAGAAGAGTATTCAACAAGGTGATTTTCCCTGTTCTAGGGTGTGTTATGGGCTATTTTGATTCTTTTGTAGGTGTTCATTGAAAAGATACCTGAAAAATGGGTATTAGAGCCTAAAAATCTGGGGCGGACACGAAAGATGGCTCAGCTGCAGGTAGAAGAGAGACTCGACGCCCATGATTGGCGAATGGAGACTACTGACGTGAAGCTTACAAAACTCAGCGCAGCTGTTTTGCGAATTGAAAGAAGTCTAAAGCGGATGATGAGTGTGGTCACCGCGGGTACGGTGACGAATACATCGAAACTTCCAACCAAAAGCTGAAGGGGGTTATGGGTCTGGAATTCTCGCCAAAAAAAAAAGAAAGGTGAGGAAGGAGAGAGTTCGTTGACCAAACCCAAACTGCAAGGCACCGACCGAAGCAAGTTTAAGCAATTGACTATGCCGATTTTCGATGGGAACAACCCTGATTCATGGTTATTTCAGGCAGAAACGTATTCGAACTTCATAGTCTCAGTTGCTGAAAAATTGTGGTGTCTATGATCAATTTCGAACAATTGGTGGTGGACTGGTATCGATGGGCGACAAAGTGACCCAAGTTCGTGGGAAGGGAAGATTTAAAAACCCGGTTATTCAATCGCCTCCGGCCTACGCAGGAAATTCAGGGCTATATTTGGTTAGTTACTTGTTAGGTAGTTATAATTGGGGGTTAGTTAGTTAGTTAAGTCCTCTAAGGGCTATATATTGTACTTTTCTCCTAAATCAATACAAGTATTTTGATATTGACTTATAATTGAGTGAGGGACTTTTGATAGGAATTAGTCTATCAATTGGTATCAGAGCCACGATTCGTGGTGACTATCGATATGGAAATTCAGAATGAAAGTTTGGAAAGCAATGCACAAGGTAAAAGAGAATTACAAAGGTTGGTGGATGAAATCATAAGGAATTTAAGAGAATTAAGAAGAGAGTATGCTAAATACGTAGAAAAAAAAGAGAGGCTCGAAATAAAAGGCAAAAGAGGAATTAGACACGTGAAAAAAAGAAGTCTGTGAAAAAAATAAAGAAAAGGAAAAGAAACGAGAATGAGGTAAGATCGTACCTGGGAAACACGGCTGACGGAGGACATGATCGCGGTTGTGATTGCAAACGACAACGCGACCAGTGTGAATCGAAGAAAAGCGTGTCGAGAGTGCCGGAGTAGCAGGCACGAGCACGGAAGTCGGCGTCGGAGGTGTCATTGCAGGTATAGGAGTTGTAAACGCTAAAATCGAAGGAAAGATCGCAAAATGTCATGGGGAAGAAGACAAGGAAATCACGAATCTCAAACCTTTGAAATCGCGACACAAACCCGACCCAAACCCGACTATTCCGATTAGAATCCAATCCACGCGACCCGAATCCGAACCAAACCCGACTATTCCGATTCAAATCCAACCCACCCGACTCAAATCTGACCCACCTGGCCCGAATCTAACACGACCGACCCAAGTTTAACCCGCCCGACCCGGGTCTATTGATTCCATCCTCTAGCGCGAGCCATACGTTCCTATTTCGCATATTTGGTCGAATCATGAGAGATTTCGCAAAAGGAAAGCTCACGATTGAGGAAATTCGGCAATAGATTTCATCTAGTATCGGAGATCTTTCCATGGGTATGAGAGATTTCGTTTCGCGCATGAGTTCGGTGGAAAAAAATTGGGTTTGATGATCGATGACCAATTTTTAGTTGAAACTAACAATGGACTTCGAGTAGATCGTGATTTTGGGGTGTTAAATGAAAAAATGGGATTTGAGGGCTGGTTTAATGCGAAGTTTAGGTTTAGAATTGGTCCTGGTTTGGTGCAATTACAAAAATACCCAAATCCCAAAAACAAATGCAGAATGAAGGATATTGTGCATAATGGAGGGTCAATTTTAAACCTCAAATTGAAGGCCCAAATGTGGAAAATATGGGTAATTTGAAGGTCGAGGCTTAATGGAGTCATTTCTAGTTGGATTTTGTGTTCAATTGGGCTGAAAATTGTGGACTTGAAACAAAATATTGGCAAATTGGAGGCTTGGAATAAATTGACAGGGCTTCATTAAGTTATCCATAATAGGTCAATTTTTTTTTTTAAATAACATGTTCAAATTGGGGGCTTATTCACACTTGGAAAAGAAATTTCATAATTGGGCTAAATAATCGTAGGCTTGTAATGGAAGATTTTCCCACTGCTGCTATCTCCGATCAACTTACAACTTCAGTCACCGAAAAATTTGTACTTTTAATTTGGTATTATTCCTTGAAAATACCTTGAGGACAAGGTGCAAATTTGGGGGCCAGGTAATTGATAGGATCCTCTTATTAGGGTCATTTGGTTAACTACTTGTTAGGTAGTTATAATTGGGGGTTAGTTAGTTAAGTCCTCTAAGAACTATATATTGTACTTTTCTCCTAATGATATACAACAAGTATTTTGATATTGACTCATAATTGAGTGAGAGACCTTTGATAAGGATTAGGCTCTATCATCGTTGACTAAAGCAGAAGTAACATTAAAAATATTGACCAAATCATGTACAAGTACGATACTTAATTGAACTATAGAGGAAAATTTTGTGGATGAAGGGAATGGAGTGACAGAGGAAGGATTACAGTCATTACTATCTGCGAATAAGATTATCTTTGAATCACCAGAGGGACTTCCACCACCATGTAGAACGGATCATCGAATCCTTTTGAATGATGGACAGGCAATGGTTAACATAAGGCCTTACCGATATGCACAAGCCCAAAAATCAGAGATAGAGAAATTAGTTAGAGAAATGCAACTTCTGGGATAATCCGGCCGAGTACTAGCCCCTTCTCCAGTCCTGTGTTCTTAGTTAAAAAAAAGATAGAGATGGCGATTTTGCATTGATTATAGAGCATTGAATCAAGTAACTATTCCGGATAAGTTTCCAATTCCAAAGGAAAGCTCGAGAACAATAGTAAATTCTTTATAGTTATAAAGGTTTGGAGCAAGGATGCTACGTTCAGATGGTACAATTAAAAAATAAAAATGATTTTTTCTTTATTTTCCAACTCATGCATCAAGAAATGAAGCAGTTATAAGAACTACTTGATGAATTCCAAGTTTTATTTGAAATCTGACTACCATCAAATCCGAATGCATCCTAGTGACATACATAAAACAACATTCCGAAGACACGAAGGTGACTATGAGTTTTTGGTAATGCCTTTTGGACTAACTAACGCACCGGCCACGTTTCAAGCTTTGATGAATCAAATTTTTAAACCTTACTTAAGTAAGTTTATATTAGTGTTCTTCGATGACATTTTGGTGTATAGTCCTAACTATGAAACGCATTTAGAACATCTAGAGATAGGCATGGAGTTGTTCAAGAAACATTCCTTATTTGCTAATCAAAAGAAATGCGTCTTCGCACAAGAAAAGGTTAATAATTAGGGCATTGAATATCTAAGAATGGGGTGTAAGCAGACAGTACTAAAATCGAGGCCATGAGGGATTGGCCAAGGCCTAAAAAGATAAAAGAGTTAAGGGGGTTCCTAGGGCTCACTGGTATTATCGAAGGTTAGTGAAACATTATGGGATAGTGGCAACTCCATTAACTAATTTACTCTGAAAGGACTCGTTTGTTTGTACCAAAGAGGCAACTATAGCGTTTGAGGCTTTAAAACAAGCCATGATGGGATTACCGGTTTTGGCCCTTCCAAATTTTCATTGCCATTTTAGATAGAAACTGATGCGTCAGGAATGGGGGTCGAGGCGGTATTATCACAACAGAAACATCCCATTGCTTATTTCAGTCAAGCTTTCTCTAACAAAGCTAGAGAGAAATTGGTTTATGAACAAGAGTTGATGGTCGTGATTTTATCGATGCAAAAATGGCGATCCGATTTGTTGGGACAAATATTTATAGTTCTGACGGATCAAAAAGCCCTTAAACATCTCCTAGACCAACGGGAGGTGCAACTTGAATACCAGAAATGGTTGACCAAGTTATTGGGATATGATTTTGAAATCAAGTACCATCTCGGGCAAAGCAATAGAGCTGAAGATGCTTTATCAAGAGTAGTCAGAGAATCTGTACTCCTCACCAATAGTTGTGCCCCATTTGATCGATGTGGAATTGGTGAGTAAAGAGGTGGACGCCGATCCGAAGTTAAAAAAAATTATGTGACAAACTATAAGAGAAACCCCTTTATAAACTGAAGTTTTATATTCAACAAGGGAAATTAATGTATAAGAATCGATTGGTATTATCAAAACAATCTTCTTTGATCCCACAATTACTTCACACATTCCACGATTCAATGATTGGTGGACATTTGGGGTTTTTACGAACCTAAAAGCGAATAACGGGCAAGATATACTGGAAAGATTTGAAGGCAATGATAAAAGAATACGTAAGAAATTGTATAGTTTGTCAACAGAATAAAGCGGAAGCAGTTCAACCAGCCGGTCTGTTGCAACCTTTACCGGTGCCAGACAGAGTATGGGAAGACATAACAATGAACTTTATTGAAAGGTTGCCGATATCGAAAGGGTACGACACCAAATTAGTAGTGGTTGATAGATTGAACAAATATGGACATTTTTTGACGCTGAAACATCCAGCAGAAAAGTTTATAAAGGAGATAGTGAGGCTTCACGGGTTTCCGAGCTCCATCATAGAGATAAAATATTCCTTAGTATCTTTTGGAAAGAATTATTTCGCTACCAGGGTACACAAGTGAAAAGAAGTTCGGCTTAACACCCACAAACAGATGGTCAGACTGAGCAATTTAATAAATGCCTTGAAACCTACCTACGTTGTTTCTGCAGTGAACATCCGAAAGAGTGGCAACAATGGATCCATTGGGCAGAATACTGGTATAATACTACTTATCACGTATCCATCAATACCACACTGTTCCATATAATTTACGGTAGACAACCACCCACCTTGGTTTTATATGGTGAGAAAAAAACAGGGGTGGATACGCTAGAACAACAATTGTTAGAACGAGACTAAACCTTGTCAGCACTAAAAGAACAACCCGAGCTAGCCCAAGAATGAATGAAGAAATTTTCCGACCATAAAAGAAGAGAAGTGGAATTTCAGGTGGGAGTTTGGGTATATCTGAAACTTCGCCCTTATAGACAGAGATCCTTGGCCCAATGGCGAAATGAAACATAGGCACCTAAATATTTCGGCCCTTATCAAGTAGAAGAACGAGTAGGCATTGTTGCATAAAAACTCAAACTTCCTACAGAGTCCCAAATCCATAATGTGTTCCACGTTTCTCAATTGAAGAAGATGGTAGGAAAATTGGTGGTGATTCCTAACACAATTCCACCGTTAGATGAGAAATTTGAGTGGATAAAGGAACCTCAGAAAGTGTTGGGCCTCAGATGGAACAACGAGAAGGGGTTAGACGAATGGCTAGTTCTTTGGAAAGGACAAGGAATCGACAATGCAAACTGGGAAAGTGCCTCTAATATGCAAAAGGATTATCCTCATTTTCACCTTGAGGACAAGGTGAATCTTGAAGAGGAGGGTATTGTAAGGCATCCCAAATTAATAACATACCAACGAAAAGGCTAAAAAGTCATCACATCAAAGGAGTGAGGTGTGCAAGCGTGAGGGGTAGTTTTGTACGGAAAGGGTGACCAAATTAGGGCAGGCAGAATTTAGGGTAGACTTAGGTCTCAGAGGAGAGATTTCCAACTCTCTCTAAGGTGCTAGTTGCATTCTTGTTTTCTTCCTTCATTTTCCTCGTATGAAATTGGGTTGATTGTGAATATAAACCTCTCGTTGAAGAAGAGTATTCAACAAGGTGATTTCCCTTGTTCTCGGGTGTGTTCTGGGTTATTTTGATTCTTTTGCAGGTGTTCATTGAAGAGATACCTGACATATAGATGTGTCAGAGTTATAACAAACACTTCCCCATTAGTGATAAAACTCAAAAATAGTTGTCATCAAACTACTTGAAAAAAATAACTCAAGAATTTGAAGTTATTGATAATTGTTGGCCTTTGTTTATATTTCAGAAGTTACATTATCTAGCTTGTTCTGAAGGATTCCATAATTAAACAATTTGACTTAGGGAGGGTCGGCGGGAAGAGAAATGGAACACGAGAACCATGTATGAGCATCCACCATAAAACCAATTGATACCATATTCTAGAAAGAAGATGGGAACTTTCTAATATAGAAATAATTAATCAAGTGAAGATGAGAAATGAAATTGAACCAAAAATAAAAATTGAGTCATTAAGAAATGAAGAGAAGAAGAACCACAATAAAATAGTTCAGAAGAATAAAATCAGAGAGCAAGTAAATGTGTACCATCAGTGCTTCACCTAGGCCTTCAGCAATTGCTGCATCATTGAAACCGCCACCAGAAAAGGGAATAGATGAAAGCCATTGTATGAAAACATCAAAGTCTCTTGTCCACCCAGTCCGCTGTACTAGACAGCCTGAAACGAGAAAAGCCGAGATGAAAGAGAATGGGCACATTCAAAAATCAAAACCATGTTGAATGCTAAATTTCCACAAAAATAAACCAAAAGTTTCATTCTTTTAATACACACACACATATATATCTCCCGAAAATCTTTAAAACTAAATTCCTGAACTTCTTTGGTGTCAACAGTTTGGAAGAGGATTATTGTTAGAAAAATATCCTCCTATCCAGTTCTACTATAGCTTATACATAAGTCATATATAAGGGTTTAGGGAAAGGGAAACTTTGAACTTTGGAAGTATATGGAACAAAAATGACAAGTGGAGAACTTGATACAGAATGTTACCGATATGGAATATTTGACAAGATAGTATCATGCCAAATTTTCATTAACCATTCAATGATCACATTTAGCTAGACTATAGAATAACAATGACAAACCTGAAATGTTCTCGTAGGAAAATAACTACTCAACATCAGAACATAAACATAATGGATCAGAAAAATTAAGCTCTTTACTAACCACAATATGATCCATGAGTATGAAATGTGACCAGGGAGAACTCAACGTTAGAGGTTGGTGGTTTCTGCATTCCAAAAGTAGAGTAAAGCATTAGGTTAGGCAGAATGAAAAATGTGATTACCTAGTTTACATACTTTTTTTATGATCAAAGAATTGAATACTTTTTTTATGATCAAAGAATTGAAACTTCGCTCTCATATATCCAGGGGCACCTATGTGCAACTCAAGGCCAGGATCCAGGAGACAACAAGAGACTTCACAATTAAGCTAAATTCGGGAGGTCTCAAACCTGAAACTTCTAAAGGATAATACCTTGGAAGCCATGGGCCTCAACCAACAAGACTGCCCCTTGAGAACAGCTAATTTACATACTAGAACAATCACAAGAGTATACTCCATTCTTTTAACGAGAAACAAACTTTTAAACCCAATTATCTGAACACATTTTTTTAGAACTTCTCTGAAACAGAAAACTAAAATCTTTTACCTGCAGTGTCACCACCAAACATAATATTGTTATCACACATCAAAACGGAAACATCAGCTTTAATGAACTACAAATCCTACAAATGATAAAGGACTGAATTTTGAAGTAATCTTCAAAAACCAAGAGTTTCATACATAATCAACATGGAGGTACCATGTACATATACGTTGCATAATTAAATTTACCTTAACCCATCAACTTAAACATTTGAGTTTATTGGTAATTTAACATGATTCGACATTGTATCAGAGCAGGACGTCCTTTGAGTCTTTGTCAAGTCATATTCCTCTTCAACTAAAATTAAATTCCACTTGTCGGGTATTTCTCAAATTTTCAAGCCCACGAGTGAGGAAATTTTTTGGTGGACATAATTAAATTTACTCCAACCCAATATCTTAAGCTTTCGAGTTGATTGATAATTCATTTAGCATGATTCAGAAGTATCAATCTTAATGGAAGGACCATACATCAATTTCAGTTTTCCTACAACAGTATCATCTGTTGTGAACCTGGATTAACAGCTGATTTCAAAAGGTATAGGATTTTCTCTAAATCTCAAAACCTAAACTATTCCGTACATGAAATGTTAAGGATAAAATATTTTAGTCTCCTCAAAAAGAAAGAAGCGTACCTGCCCAGTTAATTCATTTCCACAGAAACATCTGCATAAATAGAAAGTTAAAATTTAACGTATCCTTATTATCATCAAAGTGATTATCCATGAATTATATCTAGCATTAGAAATTAACAAATAAGTGTAAAAAATTATGAAATTTCACATGAAATGTAAAAATAAATCATGGGCGGCACTATTTGGATTGATGAGTGTCTGAGGGTACAAATTCTCTAGCATCCTACGTGCTTTGTTTATTGTATGCATTACACAAAAGTTCATTTTACTGAATGCTAAAATAACTCAAGTACTCTTGTTCTCTTCTTTTTGTATTTGTGAGTAACCGAGCCAACTTAAGCACACCTTGACTATTCTAATGAGGCAACTGGATGACTGCACTATATTCGGTTGTCAACATACTTCGTAGGAAATTAATTCTTAGGTAAGTGACATTGAGGATTGAACCTCTCTAAGTACTTTATGATATACAAGATCCTTATTTGACCACTAGGTCAACCCAAGATGGTTGCACTTGTTCAGTTTTTTCTAATAATCTTATTTTTATTCTTAAGTCTTGCAACCCCTTTTTATAGAAGACTAGTAAACCCTTGAGTTGACACACAGGAATTACTTTAACTTATGTAATATGTGTTCACTCTTTTACATTTACTTGATATTATTTACATTATGGCCAGGGTCACTCTAAAAATACAAAGCAAGATAGGTACAGGTCTAGAGTCTAGACTGATAACTACTTTACACCATTTGGAATCTACTCTAGGTAGCCGACTGTATAAAGTTACAAGAACCAAAATGGATAGAAACAACCTCCAACCATTGCAGAGCATTGCTTAACTCATTCTCATAAGCATACACTGGGAGGACATCTAACTGGCAAGAACTAATGAGAACTCCCAATCCTCAACCCTACAACTAATAGTGAGGTAACAAGCATGGGAGGAATTTTCATGCCTGCTTGACCATGAATATAATTCTTTGTAGCAGCTTACTACTTACCAACTGTAAGTATGCTGGAAAACTCCATGGACAGTAGCTGTAGAAGTAATATCAAAAGTAGTCTACGGCTTTGCGTACAGGGAATAATATGCAGCATAATAACAGGGAGGAATTGATACGGTCTAAACAAAAGGATCCTGGTACTGGGTTATATACAAACTTGAATCAAGTTTAGTGTGAATATAAGGAGGCAGATAAATTGACAATAAAAAGGGGAATGGATATGATCTTAGAACAAAAACGAAATGAAACTTTACTCCTAGCCCGAAAACTAATTCTGAAGTATTGGGAAAACGATTGAGTCAACAATAACCAGAGCGTACCCAATATTCGATAACAATGAACTAAGATGCCTGCAAACGAGGTAACGTAGTAACAATCATGAACTCTATAGAAATGAATAGGCGACTAGAGCATCAATTCGTAATCACGAGTCAACCAGATAACAACATCAATTAGGAAATGGTTCCGGTTAATCGAGACTCGCCCAGTTACTCGATGATGGTCTATATCGGATTTCAAATTTGGGGAAAAAAAACAACATACATAGCTCGTTCACAAAATTGGAACCCCAATAAACCCATGAACCTTTCGAGACATTCCAGAAAATCCTAAGAAACAATCGATAGCAAAAGGAAACGCGAAGTTGCGCAATTTTACTTTTCTTTCCCATTGGAACAAGAAAATTATGAATACAAATATAAGGGAGATGGTGTAGAAAAGTGATACCTCGCGATCTTTTCAATATAATCCGTAACGATGGTTTGCCAGAAGGGACCCATGGCTGCGGTACCTTCAACGACCACTATCAACTGCTTCTCCGCCATCGATTGCCTCAGTAACTATCTCTTCGACGCTTCCGTGACGAAAAAAACAGCCAGTATGTATGGTTTCCTGGTTTAACAATCTATGGTTACCGATTTCTTGACGAAATCCGATTACCATGAAGAATTCGCACAAATGGTAAAATTGGAAGGTGTGCAAAATTCCAGAACTGGCTGCGCTTCTACCGTATTAACATTGTCTTTAAGACCACCGTACCTCCTTCTCTCTCCCCCTCTCTCTCTCCTTTTGATTACACAAGGATTACCAACTCCTTACACGGTTGTTGACTCAAACTAATAGTATTGAGTTATTGTTATTGTCGCATCTCTTTTCTCTGTATAGTTAGCCTTATTCCTGAGTGGCACGTGACTTCATTTTTTAGTGTTTATCCATTTAAATATCATTATTACGAATTTTATCCTAAAAATCGATATTTGAGCCGTAGTATTTGTGTTAAGTGAATGATTATGGTAAAAATGATTAATCGTATTTGTGGTTAATAGAATGATTAATTGTGTTTGGGATGAATAGAATAATAATGAGAAAAATAAAATAATAAACAAGATAGGAATGAAAAATAATTAGGAGAACAATAAAAAGTTGCTACGAAAAAAATAAAAAATAATTAAGAAAAAAATAAAAGTATTGTTTTTAAAAAGTATGATTATGGAAGAATGATTCTCGATGACCCAAAAAGTGAAATTTGGCCAAAATGTCTCAACTTTCTATTTTTGGTGTTTGAAGTTTGAACTTTTTGATTCATTTGATCTTAATAGTTAGATTTAGGCTAACCAAATTCTTGTTAAATGGCTTGTATGTACGGTTGAGGAGATACAACTTTTCATTTATCTCTTTTAATTATAGTTGTTTTCAAAAAAATAATTAGTCATTTATTTTTTAAGAATTTCAATTTTACCCCATTTCATCAAGCTGATGGAAAGACTATCAGCTATCTTATTTGAGGTTTTTTTTTTTCTATACGTCAAAAATCTTATAATTTTTATATCAACGTTGTATATTGTTTTAAAAAAAATTAATTAAAAGGGTTTGAAGTTTTTAAAAATAGAATTTAGTTCCCTCTTTGGAACAAGGTGGCTAAGAGTCAATAGTAACCGTAACAATTTTCTCTCCAGCAATTCTTCTTCTTCTTCATTTATTCATCACAAGCCATTTTCCTGTTGTCGCCTTCTCTCCCTCGGTCGCATCAGCGCCACTACCGCACCGCTTATTCACTCATCTTTGAAACTAAAAAGAGAGAGGAATGTCCATGTCCTTCACTGACCATTTTCCCTGCTATTATGAACTCCATCATTCACCAAATAACATAGTAGTTGCATATAATGCCTCGGTACCTATACGTACCCTAAAGCCGAACATTTGTGAGAATAATGAGATGAAATTTAATAGACCGGCAAGGTTTTCTTAAAAACCGTCTTGGAAAGAACTTATATTGTTGTCGACCAATCAAATTGGTCCTATAAGAATATCCTTGCCACCGACATTACCGTTACTAAGACCCATCATCCATCAGCACTGTGTACCTTTACCATTCGAAGATGCACAAGTCAGCCACTAATATACATCATTTAGCTTATTTGGCAGTCATTGTCCCTTGGGCTTTGGTCTTCGGGACATGGCATTCTCCCTCTTCCGGCCAAATTAACGAATTAAATTATGAAGGAGGCTAGAAAAAGGACAATTATTAAATAGAGAATATAAATTAGTATGTTGGACATATTAATTGAATTGATAATTATTGGATAATTATTAAAGTCGAGAATTAATATATTAGATATATTAATTATAGAGATTTATTTATAAATATTGGATATATTATTTAATGGGGATTTATTGGATAAATATCAATTAAAAAGAAATAAAACAATATAGGGGAGATATTGGTCAAATTTGAAATTTTCTTCCCTACATTGAAAAGGAAAAATTGATCGCCTAGTGAAGAATCATTCACATCCCATTCAATTGAGAGTAATCCAATTCTCAAATAGAGTAGAACGTCTAAGTTTTTTTTTTA
>JBBMEG010000003.1:2525404-2538541 GCA_037832605.1 Cyclanthera cordifolia
TTAATTTGAATTGTATTGATTTAAAATTAATTTAGGAACAAAATGAAATTTATTATTAATGTCAAAAAAACATTTATATTACATATAAGGTAATTATATATCTATGTATTTATTTTATTTATTATCTTTTGAATTTTTATTTTTTGAGTAAAAATTAAGAAAATATATTACAAATACCAATTTACAATATTGAACTCGTCTGTGTGGTGTTGAACTCGATTTATTATTTTTTGGACTTTTTACTCATATTATAAGAGTAGTAGTTTGGTTGATTTCTATACAAATTTGAAATAAATAATAAATATAAGTACAAATTAAAAAAAAAAAAACAAAAACAAAAACAACTTAATGGATCCAATTGAAGGTCAAACACTTTGGATTGGCTGAATTGGCGAATTTACCGACTTGAAATTTCGGGTTAATCTTAAAAAATACCCTTACCCCTACTCAATTCATTTACCCTTATCCCTAAACTTTAAAAACTTATTTCAATCAACATCTCCGTTTTGTTAATGTGGAACATTTGTGACAGAGTGAATATTTTCAATATGTCCCCTCAAGATGACGTCATATATAAAAAAGTCATCTTAGACTAGATCCAAATTAATTAATTAAACATAATTTCTTTTGCATCATGTATAACCTAGTCATTAATTAAAATATTATAGATTTAAACTTTCTGTTTTAAATGTCATTGAATGGAAAAAGATTCTTAAGGTAGCGATGAATTATTATAATATAAATTATTTTGAAGTGTTAATTTTTATTTTTATGTTTTATAAAACATTAGGAAGTTGGTCTATTTAACATTTAGATGTACTATTCTCTATTGCCCATCAAAAAGCCACATGAGTAGCACAATTCAAAGTACGGGACCTAAAGAAACAATTCGGATACTAAAGGGAGTTAACAAGGATACTAATCTCTCGTAGTAATTGTTAGGGACTATGCTCTAAAGACCTAGTAGTAATTTGTAATTAAAGAGCAAACCTTTAATATTAGATATTTAATGTAATATTTTGATAATTAATAATAGTTATCATTTTCATTAATTGCACATTTAATATACAAACGCCTTATCGCAATAATTTGATTAATGGTGATACGTCAATGGTCATTTGGACGAAAACTTGGACAAACAAATGGATCTAGTTCCAAGTTAATGACTTAACGAGTCTGCAGTACATAGACTAAGGGAGGGCACATAAGTCCTAGTAACACTATTTGTATGACCCGCTTTGCAATAGTTGTGAACGACCTGAACTAGTTATTCATGTAGTTTTTGCATAAGACGAGACCAAAAGTATTGTGATCAGTCTATTAATTTCGCTGTAGATTCACATCAATTACTTCAACACGGATGATCGTATATCGATGTGATCTTGATCTTCAATGATTGTGAACTTCTACTTTATGAAAGTGTTCTTTAATATGCATGGATGAGACCAACCAAATAGCGATGGGTCAACAAGTCTTCCATGTTGAAGATTATCGTAGTGAGTAGCTGAGAACACAATATCATGAGAAGCAATTCATGCCTTCCCTATTATTGAAGAAGTTGTAGAATTATTTCTTCAAGAACTGATTTCAGGGCTTGAACAAAGGAAACTTGCCGCTCTTTAGGCCGAGAGGACATTGGTTTATAGTTGGACTATAAACAACTTATTCATTAAAGGAATCAGTGGTGCTTAAGGAAAAAGATTAACCACAAGTGTACAATAGATCATTGTTCTAGTTGTGGATTAAGAACAATCTTTGAAGGATCACATGGCAGATTACTGATTATATCCGTGTATGTAACTTGTCGTATAGTGCGAAATAGTACAGCATATACTTTTAATGAAATAAGTCTGATGTTAACGAATAGGAATTTGATCCTGAGTCGTTGTAGCTTTCAATATATAGGTGCATTGGTTTACATGCTAGCACATACTTGTTGGTACACTGTTCTATTAGAGCGTGAATTTATAAAGTTCAAACTCATGGATTTGTTATGTTGGACATACTTAATTAGAGCTTAAGTTTAATTTTATTAAACTTGAATTATTAATATATTGGATATATTAATAAAAATATTTATTAGATAAATATTAATGACGAATAATTAATTTATTGAATAAATTACTGTGTAAATAATTATTTATTGAAAGGTAATTAATTAATATGTTGGACATATTAGTTGTGTTAATAATTATTAAGGAGATAATTAATATATTAGATATACTAATTGGACATTTATTTATAATATATTTGATATATTATGAAAATTGACATTTATTGGATAATATCAATTGAAAATAAATAAAACAATATATGAGATATATTGTCAATTTCGAAAATCTCCTCCCCTCAAATTTCATCCACACCTAGGGTAGAGAGAGTAATTTTTTTAAATTCACATAAATAGGAAGGGCATGAGTAAATATTTATTGGATAAATATTTTATGATTATTTTTCAATATCTTTTAATATTATATATAAAAATATATTATTTTTTTCCCAAGAGATCAATACGATCATCCCCACACTATTACTCCATCTTAAACAGATAAAACTCAGAAGTTTAGTTTTATTTAAGTCAATCATATAGGCGGTTACATGTAGATTAATTAAATGGTTTAATCAATTTTTTTGTGTTATCACACACTTCAGTGCAATTATAACATGCTTCTACCCTCTAATCATCTAGGTGATTGTTATTGTTGGAATCATCTAATGGTGTGTGTTTAATGTTCATTAGATGAATTTTAAAAGTTGTTATTTTTTTGTGGAGATTTTTTGTTTTGGCATTAGAATTTTTACATTTTCTTAGATTTTTGTAAACCCAAGAAATTGTGTATAGGAAACAATTTTGTATTTTATTTTTTTTAATTTTTACAATTTAGAATTAGCAAAAAGACGAAGAACATCGCGAAAAACGTGAAGAACGCAAAGAGCACGAAGAAAGAGAAAACACATAAGAGGTAGGAGTACCCTTTAGTGGTGAGGCGCCGCCACACCACATAATATTGTTTGAGATCTAGTTTGTTGGATAAAAGTGAAAAAAACCTCGACATAAATACCTTGATATTATTTAAGATCTAGAGCTTCTACAACATCTTCCACTAAGAATGCGTCTCACTATTCCTCTAGTCCAAGGCCTCAAATTTTCTAACCATAAATAGCTCGTAGGTACTTTTTATCTCAAAAGTATCACATCCAATATATTACAAAATCCACTTGTTAAATGGACGAGTGTTGCACATAGGAACATATAGTATAATGTCTATATCAACCTCCTAAAATATGTCAACCACTTTCTCCGTATCCTATCTTTGAATGGCAACAATCAAATTATACACAATAAATTCATGTTGTCCCACCTTGGTCTAGTAATAAGGGTGAAAGTTCGCTCCGTAGTAAATCAAGGAGTATTAGAAATCATGACGTCCTCCTCTGTCCCAATTCGTATCTTTACTTCCTTCTTGAGTAACTCCCGCCCCCATAAAAATACTCTCTCACGCAAAAGACAACCTGGACCCTAACTCGGGCTCCAGAAAACGATAGTCATGAAAATATTTAAACTCATAACACTCTCTCCCCAAGAAAAGAATGAAAATGCATCATTCACCAAGCTTATTTCCAAAGATGGTTAAATCATTCAAGGGAATTGGATTCTAGACCATCATCCTTCTTCAATTTACAAACATGATCCCATCTTGCTTAGTGAATCATAGACTTTTCTATAGTTGAGCTTCATCAAATCGAGTTATAAAGGCCACTAATGTCATAACACAACTATTTTAGTACATGGATACAATACATAATATATGTGAGAATTGATTGTTCACTTCTTTGATAAAGACCTTATTTCCCCTTAATGGGAAGAAACCATTTTTCTAACCAACCATGACTTTTATCACCCTTTCTTCAATAAGTCAAAATCTCTCTTCTTTTATCAAGAAGAGTGCCAAGGGATACCAAGATAATTATCTAAATAAAGCACTACCTCCCTATAAAAATAAGTTGAGATATCCATTATGGTAGGACATTATACATTTCAGCTAAACATAATGGATGACTTTACCAGGTTCACCATTTGGCCTAACCCCTCCTCATACACTCGTAGGATATCCAAAATAGCTTGAACTTCATGGATCGAGGCCTTATAAAACAAAAAACTATCATTTACAAAGATCATGTGGGAGATCGATAAGTTTCTCTCGGCAATACAACAAGCTTAGGCCAAGGCTCATTTGTTGGGCACAAGAAAGAAGACTTGATAAATCCTTAACATAAAGGAGGAACATGTAAGAAGATAATGATCGCTTTGTTTACTTACTCTTAGGGGGACTATGAAGTCGCGTGACTTATCATTTAGAAGAATATAAAATGTGAATGTTGAGACACAATCTATAACAAGTTCTATTCATGGTATATATAAAATCCAGTTTGAACATCACCTCCTCAAGAAATACCACTCCACATGATCATAGGTCTTACTCATATAATTTTCAGAGCAGCCAACTTCTTTAGACCTTTATTGGTAGTTCATCACATGGTAGATGCACTTATACCTCATAACAACACTATCAGAAATTAGCTTACCTGGGACAAAAGTACATTAGAACTCAATGCCAGCAAGCTCACATTTAACATAATCTTGTAGGCAATATTATAGAGGCTGATTGAGCAATAGTCTTTAACCAATTATGGAGAAGTCTTATTAGGGCTAAAAAATATATTTGTTTGGTTCAAGAATCCTACCAACTTATGATGCTCAAAGATATCTAAACATAAATTAACCATATTGTTTTTCAGTATTGCTCAATACGTATATTAAAAGAGTGCAAGAAAACCATCTAGGCTTGGTGCCTTTATTGCCCTAAGAGTGATTTTGATTCGATTTTTGTTGGTTTTATATCAAACCGACAACAGAATCTTCAATTTCAACAATTGGGTTGAAATCGATGCCAAATAAATGACAAAAAAATTGGTTTGATTTTTTGGTTTTGATTTCCATTAGAGTTTGGTTTATTTTTCATTTTTTTGTCTCTTTTTAATTTAATTTTAAGAATTTTATTTTACCAACCAAAAATAATATTTTCATAAATAACCTAATATTTATAATGTTATTATTTCAATCAAATCTTAGTATCAAAAATATTTTTATTTCTTTTAATACAAAGCGATGTCAATTTCTTTAAAAAATTCAAAATATCGCAAAAACTTATTCAATCCAGTTAAAACGATGACGTCAAGCTCACAAAACTCCTGGTTTCAAGGCTCCAATCCAGTGAAATTGATCTTGCAAAATTGATTTAAAATAATGAAAGTGGACGTATGAAATATTTTTTAAGACTTGTTAATAATTAAAATAATATGCTAAAAATTTGATTACAACTGAATGATTTCCTAAAAACAAAAAATCTTTTTATCTATTAAAATATTATATTTCTAAAGATTTAAACTGAAATCTCATTTTAACATTTAAGATAAATATATATAAAAAAATAAAATATCTTATGATAATTTGTTTTGAAATAAAATCTTTAAAATCTAAACTGATTTTGATTTATAATTGTTATCTGAAAAACCATTCTACCGAAACAAATAAAAATATATTTGAATAAAATAAACATTTAAGTAAAAATAGTTAAGGAAGAGCAGAGCCCATATAAACCAATCATACTCGTTTCATTGTTTGAAATCGTAATCTTGGCAGCGAAGGAATCGAGGAGAAAAAACACAATTTACAAATAGTTGCGAGATATTGACCCATAATTTTGTATACCCACAAATCTCAGCGACTCAATCGAGCTGTCTCTACTTTGCGGTTCATCGTTAACGAGCGAGGCGCGTCATTGGCTTCGAATTTGAAGGGTTAGTTGATCTAAACTTGAGTTGTTTTTTCATTCATGGTGTCGAATGCAAATTTGTGTTGTAATTGTTCGCTGAATGAATTTCGACTGGTTCTATTTGCTTTTTTTTTTTTTTTTTTTTCCTTTACTTTGAACAGTTACCCGGTGATTGAGTTTTGCTTTTGTTGAAGATGCTGCTGCAATTTTCAGACCCAGCCAAGCTGAAAACCAAGACGGTATGTTTCTGTTTTTTTCTGGTGTTTTGTTTGAATTGCCCATTTGAGTTTTTTAGAGTGTGGATTAGTGATGAAGTGGTAGAGATGTTCTGCCTGTTTAGGCGGGAAACAAGGTCCGAGACGGGTTAGGAATGTATTCTTCAACCACGTTTTCTTAGGCGTGTTTGGTTTTGGAGGAGAGATAGATGAGAGGTTGAATTCTTTGTTTGTTTTCAGTATATTACAACCTTCAACTCCTCCTCGACCTCTCCTCGACTTCTCTTCAATGTCTCATCAAACTTCAAATCATGTATTTTATCAAATTCATCTAAAATAAATATCTTCTCTCCAATTCTCAATTTTCGGACAAATACTTCATATCTTTAAATCACTCAATTTCCTAAACTTCCTCCTCTGCTTCTCCTCTTTCTCTCATCAACCCCAAAATCCATAGGTCTCCTTAGTAACAACATCATTTACATATTCTGGAAGAAGATCTACAACTATAAGTAAAACAAGGGTGTATAGAAAAATTGGAAATATCAAACATAGTGAAAGAAATACTAGGTGAGAGCAGAGTAGTATTTGTTATGATTGGTCTGTGTTTGGTAGATGACATAGTTTTATTAACAATTAACTTGTAATGCAACATTAGGTTCAATAAATAACTATGGTATTGAAGTAAAAGTACAGTGACTTGGATTTAACTTTCATTTTTGGATAATAACTTGTATTCAACTTTCATTAGTTGGGTTTAAATAGTATAATTTTTCAAGCTAGCTCGTGATTTTTGATACAATATTACCTTTATATGAAAATGTGTTTCGGCCGAACCCTCCTTTAACCATTAAAGTAGTTTATCAAGTTTTAAACGTACAAGTTGATTTAAATTTATTGTTCCATCATTCTGCAATCTTACATCCTATAAAAAAAAGTTAAAAGTACTTTGTTTTTTTAATATTTATGAATATTCGAGTTCGCCTCAACTATTCTTACGTTTCAACTGTTTGAACCTACAACATTTGAAAATTTGTAGGAAGTTAGTTCCTAGGTCGGTAGGTGAATACCATAGATTGTATCCATAATATCCTAGTTTTTTAAGGCCGTCTTCACCACTTGGCTAACTCACTCATGATAGTTAGAAAGTAGTACTTTGATTTACCTTCCATTATCAATTTGAGACTAGTGATAATTTGTCAATATGCGCAGTGTGTGTTTGAGGACAAATTCTTTGCCCATGATTCTGGTACACTTGAACAACTGAAGGAGATGACTTCTAGGCGCAGAGTAATTGAGGAGTCCATTAATGAGACTAGCTATATCACAGATGCTATTGCGAGAGAAATGTCGGGCGGGCTATCTTCTCACACTCAACAGGTAATATGTCGATCATTTTCATGTATGCTTGATTTGAACCGGTGAATCCTCACCCTCTCATGTAACTCTTTTCATTTGAATCGAAGAATTTTTTTCTTTTCGTGGGTTTGGCCTTGTTGGCTGTTCTTTAATTTAAAAGAAAGTTGTTTTCCTCCTCTACTCTCCTAACTGTATTTTTCTAACCGATTTACTGGTCGGTCTCTCTCACAAGCACACTTTAGCCTGAAGTTACGTGTGGACTTTTTCTTTTAGTTGCTGGTTTTATCTCCTCTTTCTTTATGACTTACAACCTTGTAAAAGATGTCATCATTGCTGTGTGCTCATTCAATTATATACTGTCTGTGCTTCAAAAATTCCCAGGTTCTTCACAAACTACTGCAGTACCTGCCCTTGTTGGAAAATTTTGTTTCTCAAGTTGATCGGGCCGGTTATAACCTCAAAACTATTCAGTGGGCATCAGATCTAAAGATAAGATGGACAAGTGCTCTGAGCTCATCTTTATTATTTAATCTCAGGGGTCCGAAATTTTACCGAATCGATAACTTGAGGTTTGAGGTAGCGATGACTCTTTTCCTATACGGCGCGTTTCTTAGGCAGAGGGCCTTAGAAGTTATATCAGAAGGTGAGTACTAATGATGAATTAATTTGCTGTAGAAGTAGTAGATTTATCCTTGCTCGATCACTTACTCTTCACTTATACAGATCAAGTGCAATCTGTGACATTTTTCCGAGAAGCTGCTGGGGTTTATCAATATCTAGCTAAGGAGATTCTTCCTTCCATTCAACAGTGTTTGCCTTCTGATAGGCCACCAGAAGTTATTCCATCTACTTCGGTTGTGATGAGTCTTGTTTGTTTAGCTGAGGCTCAGGTTTGTTTACTGGTCCTTTCATAACAACCTTGATTCTTCATCTGATAAAATTTCGCCTATAATGTGATGGTGTGATTTGTGAGACTAAGGGTATGCTGGAGAGTGATTTTAGAATGGTCAAAATAACTTAGGGGATGTTTGGATTGAGACTTTAAGAGTATTTAGAATTAGTATTTAGAATAAGATTTATTTTGAATATTTAGAAGTAATGATTGCAGTCAAAAGTTTGTTTGGATGCAGTTTTTAAAAGTATTTAGAATGGAGATTTATTTTGAGTATTTGGAAGTAATGATTGCAGTTAAAAACTTGTTTGGATGTAGTTTTTAAGAGTATTTAGAATGAATATTTATTTTAAGTATTTAGAAGTAATAATTGCAGTAAAAACTTGTTTGGACGTAGTTTTTAAAATATTTAGAATGAGGATTTATTTTGAGTATTTAGAAGTAATGATTACAGACAAAAACTTGTTTTGATGTAGTTTTTAAGAGTATTTAGAATGGAGGTTTATTTTCAGTATTTAGAAGTAATGATTGTAGTAAAAAACTTGTTTGAATGTAGTTTTTAAAAGCATTTAGAATTAGTATTTAGAATGGGATTTAGAAGTAACGATTGGTAATGTTTATAGTCAAAAACTTGTTTGGATGTAATTTTTACAGTATTTAGAATGATGATTTATTTTGAATATTTAGAAATAATGGTTTCTGTCAAAAGCTTATTTGGATGTAGTTTTTTAGGAGTATTTTGTAAATACTACTTTCACATACTCAATCCAAACATCCCCTTAGCGATTTTGAGCTATAAAAAAGTGATTTCAAAATCACTTACTCACAAAGATGTTTATGTTATTTATATTTGATCATGTCATATAAAATATTACAGGTTGTAACAACCATGAGGGCTGAAGAAAAGGGATCTAGTACAAGTCTTTTGGCAAAGCTACACTATGGTATTGTTGACTTTCTCAATGAATCGGCTAATCATTTACCTGTAATTTCTGGAGAATGTAAAGACTTGTCCTCGAGATTTCCGGTAAGAATGCCGTTCATGTTCATATCGAACTACTGTGTATAGAAGATTGGTTAAATCTTTACCTCATATTTCATTTGTGTAGGAATTTCTATCAGCTTTTCGAGCTCTACATGAATTAAAAAGTTGGAAAAATATTGCAAGGGGACTGATGTCTGGTGGTGACCAAGCTGGAGTTGCAATAGGAGTTCTTAGACATGCACTAGCTGATGCAAAAAAACAAGTGCCTAAAATAAACTCATGGAAACTTGTTTTTCAAGCAGAAGTAAATATCACAGCCGAAATGCTCAGGAAGTTCGAGCGCGAGAACGAATTCATATGGCGTCATACAATTCCTTCAAGAGATGAGTTGCCAACACCTACAGGTAGCCAAATCGTCAAATTGATACCTTATCATCCCAAAGAATGGGAGAGAGGGCTAGCATTCAAAATATGAACCTGGGCTCGAGTAAATATCAGTTTTTGTTCTCGTTTGGGACACTGTTCGGGAGCCGCTTTTGTCCCTAACCTCGTTGTAAGTACAATGCTCCTTTCAGTCCATCTTAAGAATTATCTGCTTAACTGGCTGAGTGAGTTTTTGGTGAAAATATGAAGCATTTGTATAGGAATTGACATTGGTTATAGTGATTGGTTTTCCTCTTTCTCTATTTGATTTTGGAATGGTTATGTAAAGTTTGCCTGAATGTAAGAGTTATTTCACCATGCTTGGATGAATATTCATTCCATCAACTCTCAGTTTGTATGAGAAGGGGAGGGAAGATAAGATTATTTTCTTGAATGATTTAACTTCTCATCTAGTATATCCCTTCAAGGGGAAGGGAGTTAAGTGGGATTATAATCACATTCACACTTTGTTTAGTCCAACAACAATTGAAGTGGTAAATTTGATTCATGTCCTCTTAATTCATGAACATATTTATATCGTGGAGGGTCTCATTTAATTTTTCGTTGTTTGTTTTTTAAATTTAAACTTGTATTTATTTAAATTTTATACAAATATAATCAAATTTTATAAATCAAAACGTATTCGAAAATTATTTTTAGGTTTTCAAACTTTTAGTAGAATTTATTTTTGGGAGAGACAAAATCATGGGAGCTTTCCCACAGTTGAATTGAACTCATAACGTTGGTATATAATTAAATTAATACTTAACAATTAATCCACCATACCACCACACTTTTTCAGTAAACTACGAGTGTTTTAATTATATATTTCGTGCTTAAAGAAAACCAAGTTAGGTAAATTGATATTTTCCCGTCCACGATTTGGGAAGTACTATTGGTTCAAATTTTCCTAAATGGAGTGTCATCCTTTTGTCAAAAAAATCATATATAATGTATTATATAGTAACCAAAAAAAAAAAAAAAAAAATTTACGGCGATGGCTGTAAATAGAAAAATCAAAAAAAGAAGTTAAAACAATTAAAACCAATTGTTGTATTACAAATATGCCATCAAAGGAAATTGTTGGGTAAGATCTAGATCTATTATAAACTCATTTATTTATAGTACAATAAAGAGTTAGTGCACTAATTACATATTTCTTGACTTATGTTGATGCCGAAAAATGGTCAACGAATATCCAAAGTACAATTTGTATTATCAAGGATGAGAATGCTGCAAAAAAGAACAATGTTAGGACACACTGGTGTGGTGTGAGCAACAAGACCTCTGATGCCTAAGTCAATAAGATTTTAGGGGAGTAATTCAGAGGACTTTTAGAACTTAAAACGGCATAAGAATACTTAGCTTAGTTTTGCTTAGGATTCGCCTCCCTTGAAATGGAGAATGATCTGACTTCTTATAGACCACTACAACTCAATTATGGGCGGTTGAATGGCCGACCGTTGGATACATCTGTCATTAAGCCGGGAATAAATACCAGTGTAACTCCTGACCGTTACCCTTTGGAGGTTTAACGACTTTGACTCCACGGCCGACCCCTTATGGTGCAGCCCTCTCGTTGTAACCTTAGGACGCTACGGGGGTGCAACGTCTCCAAGCGTTACTTGGACTTGGTCGACTCGTCCATAGGAGAGTTCTAACCTCCATGACTAACTCACTCGGACTGACCCACTCTACCGATCTCCTCAGAGGTCGGCTTTGGACTCGGTCAACCCTTACGAGTCATCACCTCCACGACCAACCCACTCGGGCTGGCCTACTCGTTGTAACTTGGGACGCAGCGTGGTGCATCGTCTCTATGCGTTACATGGACTCGTTCGACTCCTGGGGTAGAGTTCTAACCTCCACGACCAACTGACTCGAGTTGGTCTACTCGATGTAACCCTAGGACGCCCCGGGGTGCAGCATCCCCAAACGTTACTTAGACTCGTTCGACTCATCCACAGGATTGTCCTAACCTCCACGACCAACCCACCCGGGCTAGCCCACTCGGCGTAACTCCTGGTCGTTATCAGTGGATCCAGTCGTTACTTTGGACTCAGTCGACTCGCCCATAGGAGAGTCCTGACCTCCATGGGTTTCCCCCTAGGGGGTGTTCACCTTCTTTTGCCGAACCCGAGAGGGTCGAGGCTGCAAGGGCTGACCCCTTGGGGGTCGAGGCCTTCCTTGGCCGACCCCTAGAGGGGCCGGACTTACTTGGTCGATCCTCAAGGGTCGATATTGGCTTGGCTGACCCCCTAGGGATTGTGACCTCTATTTGACCGAACCCTGGGGGATCGGTGTTGGCTTGGCCGACCCCCTAGGGGTTTTGGCCTCAATTTGGCCGACCCCCTAGGGGTTGTGGCCTCCATTTGGCTGACCCCTGGTGGGTCGGCATGGACTTGGCTGACCCCTTGGGGGTTGTGGCCTCTATTTGGCCGACCCTCTAGGGGTTGTGACCTCAATTTGGCGGACCCCGAGGGGTTGGCGTTGGCTTGGGCGACCCCCTAGGGGGTTGTGGCCTCCATTTGGTCGAGCCTCGAAGGGTCGACGTTGGCTAAGCCCCCGAGTGGGGTCCCAGCCTTGTTCGAGTATTTCAGGATATTTTGGCCTATAACAACTTATAATACATTTAGTTTTTTTTTAGGCGTAAAGTAGAAATATATTAAGATGAAGAAATATTGCCCATTGGGTTATAAAAATAGAAATCCTTAAATAAAAAACAAGATAACCGAATAGGCAAAGAATATGACCAAATAGAATTAGACTTTATCTTAAGAGCAAAAGAAGCCAGCTTGTGTGCAACCTGATTCGCCTTCCTTAGAATAAAGCTAAAAGCAATATTGGGAAATTTGGCAAGTTGATCCCGAATTTCAAGAATAAGAACTCCAACGCAGGACCGTTGAAGTGAATCATCCTGAATTGCATCCACAAATTTTTTACCGTCAGATTCCATATAAATCGGTGATAAACAATGAGGGAAACGAACTGAATCCTGCGGAGAAAGCCTTGAGCTTCCTTCTTTAAAGGTGAAATTCCACCAGCAAAGTTGAAAGAAGCCACTGCTATAACCAGACCCTCCGAGTTGCTTAGTACAAAACCAATTCCATAACTAGAATTTGACAAAGCTGCATCAATGTTAAGTTTCAAGTTACCGATTTTTGGTGGCCGTCTTTTCTGACTCGACTGGAAGGAAGAACGAGGCATCCTTGCAAGATGGGTTGAACCTCTTTATAATAGATAATAATCCAATGACCTAAAGAATCTGAATCTATTGATTGAATGCAATGACTCCGTTTGTTCTGATTATTACAGATTGCCCAACACCCAATGAGGAAGATCTCAAAACATGTTGAATTATAAGAGTCAGAAACGTAAATAAGGAGATCCGCAGTAGACTGAAACTAATCTGCTATGGAAGACATG
>JBBMEG010000003.1:2550984-2592257 GCA_037832605.1 Cyclanthera cordifolia
TTAATAAAAATTGTAACTCATTTATAGTCACTCTAAATAATCACTTATTTTTAAAAGTTCAAAATAATTATTTATTTCTAATCACTTATTTTTAATCATTCATTATTAATTATTATTTCTAATTCTTAAAATAATCACACATTTTTAACTACATCCAAATAATATAGAGTTTGCAATTACTCTATAGTAACTATCATCCAAAGGAGCTTAGTATCACGATCCAACTTCGTTGTCGTTGCAAAGCGATCGTGAGGCACCTGCTCTAACTCGATGAGCAAGTCAGCCAAACAAAAACCACAGAGCGGGTGCCACAACAGGGCTAACCTTTATCACGGGTCTCGTGAAAAGGCTTTCGAAAGAGAGAGAGAGTGTTTTGAAATACGTTTTGTCTTTGAAAGGTATATGACAATATGCAATAAGGGACACAACAACTAGCTTGTATTCATCATATAATAGCTTAGTAGGAGGGAAGCTTCAAGAGTCAATACCCCCATATAGTACATTATGGCTCATATTTGATGTGGCAGTCTTGAGCGTAAAAAAAGGCGAGGAGTCATACAACTCTAAAACATAAAGGAAATCACAATGACATGAATAGTAAATTCTATACTAGAAAAGCAGAATAAAAAGGGGTCTAGAGGTTCATGCGGCCATGTGCAACACACATTGGACAAGCAAGACCGTGACATTCTTCCCCACTTAAGCTGTCGACGGCCTCGTCAACCAACTCTACTCGAACTCAGTGATCGTTCGAGGCTTACCATTTATCCTTGCAGTCCCACCGAACTTCATTGTTCGCCACGCTTCGCCAGTCTTCAAGAAACTTCTGCAGGCCTAGACTCTTGACGTCTGCTTAGTCTGTCTCTTTAACTAAGACTTCAAAGGCATTGTGTAGAGGAATCGGCGAACTGCTCATTTCAGAAGGGCGCCGCCTCGGGCTGACCCTGTCGCTTGCGCGCATGGGTGCATCATCGGAGAACTTCTGCCCCATCACAGACTTCTGTCTCTTCCTTGGAGGGAGACTTCTCGACTCGAGACCAGTTGTCTCGATCATCGCTGGGCCCTATTTTTATTTGGAGGGTGACAGCAAGCGCACAGAACTTGGGTGCTTCATCTTGGTTTTCACGGTTGTGGGGCTGGACCAGGTGATTACTAAACATTTAGTGAGCGATATAGGGATGACCTTGTGCTTGAGGAGGAACTTCATCCCCAATATGACATCAAAGTCGTCCATCCTAACGATCACAAAATCAGCTTTGCCGGTCCAATCGCCCAGCTTAACACTCGCGTTCTTCGCAAGTCCTGACACGAGTAGGGCTGCAGAATTGACGGCTTTCATTCGTCCTTCATCCTTTTGTCAGCTTGCATTCAGACGTCTTGCTTTTGTTTCAGACATAGAATTGTGGGTGGCCCCGTAGTCAACCATAATGTTTTTCGCTGCCTTATGGTTTATCCATGCATCGACATACATAAGGCCTTTGCTTGATAACTCCTTTGGCTCAGTAACATACTCTTTTGCAAGGACGACAGATATTTGACGCATCGACGTGAGAATTTTCTCTTTCTTCCTATTCGATGGCTACTAATTGTGCCACCCCGACTTCGTCGTCCTCTTCGGCCCTTGTCTTTTCCTCAAGTGACGCTCATAGAGTATTAAGGGCTGGTCGGTTAGGACATTCGGTTACTTTATGGGGGTATTTGTAGAGAAAACAACTGAGAAGCCCAACTAAGAGGCCCTCGATTATAGCCAGTCGGCTGAGAGGGTCCTCGTCTTGTTTTCGATGGTGACACTTGTTCTTGGCTTGTCTCTGATCGGTCTGTCCCCCACTATTGGGAGAATTAAGGCGGTTGTTCCTTGTATCTTGTTGTGGGGAGGCCTTGTCTCGCCTCACATCGTGAGTTTTCTCGTTGTTGCCATCGATTTTTAAATCAAATAACCTTTCTGCGACTGCATAGGCTTCTAACAAGGTTTGAATTCTTTGCTCGTAAAGTTTTGACCTTGCCCACGACTTTAGTCCCTCAACAAAACAGAAGACTTTGTCTTTCTCTGACATGTCTCGGATGTCTAACATTAGCCCCGCAAACTGCTTGACATAATCTCGGATCAACCCTGTATGTCTTAGTTCACTCAGTTCGAACAACGCCTCCAGATGAGGCTTGATTACCCACCGCCATCATGGTGAGGTTTATACGGGAATTCATCTCGCCTAACTCAGTCTTGAGGTCATCGAGTGCTGCTTTGACACTTTTTGAAAGGCTTGTGACTAACTGTCCAATCGACCTTTGAGCGTTTTCAATTTTCTTAATGCGCTCTTCCATATGGGCATCAGAGCCCGATGAACTGTCACCACGCTCGAACGTTTCAAGTCGTGAGGTTTTGCCTTCGAGGTTTTCGACCCTCATCATCAACTCTTAGACGAGTATTCCGTCTACGCGCCCAGCTACTGCGTCAATCATGTTGGCTTTGGAACTAATCTCTTACAGGCGAGAGATTCTAAGAACCGAACACTGTCTGAGAGCTCTTTCAGATAGAGCATCTCTTCTTCCAACACAACCAACCGGTTGACCTGGGTCTTGCCCTTCGTTTTCTTCTCGGCCATTTACGCAATTATTTTTCAACGGAGCTACAAAGCTCTAATACCAACTATCACGATTCAACTTCGTTGTCGTTGCAAAGCGATGGTGAGGCACCTGCTCTAACCCGGCGAGCAAGTCAGCCAAACAAAAATCGCAGAGCGGGTGGCACATCAGGGCCAACCTCTATCACGGGCCTCGTGAAAAAGTTTTCGAAAGAGAGAGAAAGAACGTTTTGAAATATGTTTTGTCTTTGAAAGGTATATGACAAGATGCAATCAGGGACACAACAACTAACTTGTATTCATCATATAATAGTTTAGTAGGAGGGAAGCTTCAAGAGTCAGTACCCCTATAGTACATTCGGGCACATATTTGATGTGGCAGGCTTGAGCGTCAAAAACGGCGAGGAGTCATACAACTACAAAACATAAAGGAAATTACAATGTCATGAAATGTAAATTATATACTAGAAAAGCATAATAAAAAAGGGGTCTAGAGGTTCATGCGGTCATGTGCAACACGCACTAGGCAAGACCATGACACTTAGCTCCTCTACAAATAATCACATCCAAAATTAATTATTACTAAAACTCAAATTTCAAATCACTCAAATTTAACCCATCGTCTATAATCACTCAAATAACCCTAATTATTATTTTAAAATCGAGCTAAGGATGAGCCACATCACTAATTTATTTCTTTTTTCTTTTTAGTTGTTTTTTTCAAAATTTCAATTTTCATTTTGTTTCCTGATGTTCCTGTCAAACAAAATTTCTTTCGTGATCTTTTTTTCTTACAAACATTTTTGAAAGAAATTTTAATTTTAATTTTTGTCTCGAAATTTTTAAATATAATTTTATATTATTATAGTAAATATAGTTTTTTAATCTCATTACACTAATACCATATTTTAGAAAAAGTCTTCGTTTGTACAAACTATTCCTTTCTCTTTATAACCAAGACTTCCTCGCTTTGTTGTTCTTGCTACTATCCCAAAATATCTGTATTAGTACTCTCAATATATGATTCAACAATCTTTTCTTCATCCATTGATCCCGAACCAATCTCTAAAACATAATTTGCAGATTGTTTGTAGTCTAACTTTGAATACTATATTGTGTTGAAAGGCCTTTTGTTCATGATCTGAGAAGTACTTCTCCCTCAATACTGGATGTAGGATGTGGATTGGAGAGTGTTTAGGCTAGGAATGAGCAAATATAATAGCCCATGGGCTCCCTTCTACTGTTCTCTAAAGCCCAACTGGCCCAATATTCAAAACATGGCCCAAAACAAAGTCTTGCCATCATGTCTTATTCTTCATGTCCTTCCAACATGTCCACTTTTTACATACAACATGATAGTAAAATACTATTTTATTTTGGTTTACGAACTTTCAAAAGTTTAATTATAATGCTTGAACTTTGAATTTTGTTCCATTTTAGTTCTTGAACTTTCATAAGTTCAATTTTAATTTTTGAATTTTGAGTTTTGTTTCATTTTGGTTCTTAAACTTTTGAAAATCTAACTTTAGCTCATAAACTTTGAAAAAAACTTAAAGATTGGTTCCTATAGTAAATTTGACGTCAACTTTAATCGAAATTGGTTCAATAATATTAATAATTTTAATACAAACAAAGATAAAATGTGAAGACATTTTTTAAATTTACAAAGGAAGATGATAATTTCCTCAAATAAAAAAAAATGACGACAAATTTTAAGTTTTTTGAATGTCCATGGACTGAAACAGACTAAATCTCCAAGTAATGAGACTAAAATTAGATTTTTGAAAGTTGAATTAAAATAGAACAAAACCTAAAGTTGAGGGACTAAATTTGAACTTTTGGAAGTTCAGAGATCAAAATATTTATTTATTTATTTATTTATAAGTGAACACAAAGAATCTGTAGGTAGGCAGGGGTGTTCGTGCATTCCCCAAAAATGGATTCGACCGATCAAATATGGGACGGTCGGTGAACTGAAACTTTTTTTTTCCTGTGTCGGTTCGGCTGATTAGTAAAAAAAATCATTTATATAATATTAATAATTTTTGTATAATTAATTAAATTATTGTAAATTTAATTTAGTTTAATTTTATTTGTGTTCTAAAAATTATTGGATATATTTATTTTATTAAAATTAATTCTCAAATGTTCAAATAATAAAAAAAAATAAATATGTTTTTTGATAAAAATAGAATAAAAAATTAAATGAGTTAACCCATTTAACCGATTGAGTTAACCGATTAAACCAATCAATTGATTCAATTTCATTTTCAAGCTTATTGACATGGTCGGTTCGGTGTCAATTTTTACTGAAAATTGACACGAACTGACTGATAACACCCCTAGGTGGGAAGATTCAGATTGAGATTGAGGGTATGTTTGGGACAAAGAGAATGTGAATGATTATGAGAGGAATGAGATTTCAGGAGAGAATGAGAAAGAGAATGATTAATTGTGTTTGTGGTTAAATGAATGATTATGATAAGAATGATTAATTGTGTTTGAGATGAAAAAATGATAATGAAGAATAAAATAATGGATATGATGTGAGTGAAAAATAGTTATGGAGATAATAAAAAAGTTGTTATGAGAAGAATAAAAAGTAGTTACGAGGAGAATACAAAGGTAATTTTGTGAAAATGTGATTGCGGGAGAATAATATTTTAACCAAAACATCGAGAATCATTCTTCTTCTCATTCTCTCCTTCATTGATGGCGATTCAAACATCCTATTATTTTATTTGAGAAAAATGCAGATTAGTTTATGTACACTAATGGAAAGTCTCCTTGTTTTGCTAAATATATCTTCCAATCACAAACTGTTATTTGAGAAAGGCAACCACTTGGCCACCCCAATCTCCGAAGCAAACTTACCACTTTTGATATGAAATGAACTTGGACGAGATAACGGCCATTGGAGAATAGGTATCAATCCTATATATATATATATATATATATATTATATATATATATATTTATTTGATTCAAAGTCTTCAAAAGAGAGCTTAGTACTTGGCTCTTTTATTATAAGGTTTAGCCAATTAATTTTCAATTAAGGTCACTAATGATGTTTGGAAAATCTCTGCTTAGTGGCCATTGACTGTCAATTAGGAAAGGTGGATGTACATGGACGTGTTTGTGATTGTAATTAGTTCTCATAATCAGCCAATTTCATACATTGTTGATGCCTTGTTTTATAAGAGCATTTGGCTGATTTTATATATATATATATATTTGAGATTACAACAATTGGAGGTTGGGATTCTAACTTGTTAACTCATGGTCCTTGCATATACAAGGATGTCGCTGAAGCTGTTTTGACTCGATGATATTTTTCTTGATGCAATGAATTATATTAATTGAATTTATTTTTTAAAAAATTATAAGATTAAATTTAAATCTCTCATTCGATTGCTAACATCTCAATTTAACATAATATTTTATTTGATAAACTTACAAAACTAGTCAAATCTAGAAAATAATTATAAATATAGTCATTCTTGAAAAACTAACAAATATAATCATTATATTTATTGTACAATAATTATAATACTGTATTAATGATTATATGTACAAATATTTTAAAATTGAACTATATTTGTAATTGTTTTGCAGTGAATTCTCTATTTTTTTTAAGATGGAAAAACTTGAAAATGGATTCCCTTGAATATGAGTTGAATGAGTTTGAGATCATTGCTTTGTTAAAGAAAGGTTATATCATATACATTATCTCCATATGTTAGATATGTTGCACACAAATTTTACATCTAGATTAAAAATTGGAGATTTGTCTTAGATGATAAAAATATTTCAAAAATAGCATAATACAAAATATTTATTTTGATTGAAGTCTATCACTTTCAAGTTTCACTTGATTGCATATTATAATTGACTCATTTCGTTAATAATTAAATATTTTTTTAAGTTTTGACGTCGGTTTATTTTCACACACGAGGAAAAGAGACTATTTTACGGGGTTTAAGAAAATTAGTGTATTGTATACAATATTTGATGCTTTTAAATTAGGAGTCATATTGATTGAAATCCTTTTAAGCGAAGAAGCTAGCTTTTTCTGCAGGCCAGAAGGGAAAATAGAGATGTCTCCTACGTTACTCGTAATATGTGGAAGTATCGACATAATTTCATAGAGTCATTTGGTCTAATGTTACATGTTTTTTTTTGTTTGACTGACCTATATCCTCCTTCGTAATTCTCACTGCTACGCTTCGTTATTTACACAACAAGAGAAAGTAAGGAAAGGCCAAAGCTCTAAACCCGGGCTCTTTGGAACTCTTGCTGTCTAGTCTGAAATCTTTGTCAAGAACCCTATAATGTGAATCGTTGTCGTCTCACTTTCATGGCACGTAGATATTGTATCAATAAGACAAATTAATCATGTCACTTTTTGTGGGAATTGTATTATTCAAGATCTTCTAGGCTCCTACTTTATACTTATTTTGAACATTGACTTTCTAGCAGGTTTTCTAAAAAGCACAAATGTGAGTGTCATCTAGCGTAGAAGTCTTCTTTAACCGCTCATATCCTTCAGAACCAAATAATGAACTTTTTTCATCGAAAAAACTCATTTTACGTCCTGGCCTCAAATAATTTCATTCTTATGCTATAAGGAACTCTTCAAGATGACCACGTGTGTGTGTGTGTGTGTTTTTTTTTTTTTTTTTTTTGCTAGATCAAGGCTTAAATAGATTTAATAGTGATTCCACTCCACGTCTTAAAAGGATTTATAAGGTCAACCACTACGTGACTGTGCCAATCGTTTCCCATGTCAACCTTAGCTATATGGTTGTTCACCTGAATTTAGGGACGTTTAACAATTTCCACTGACTCCCCATTTCTGACCTTCCATTTCTCACCTCTTTTAAAAGATATCTTTCCCATAAGATACTTTTTCAAATCATAGAGAGTTTTTCTCCTAATTTAAAATATTTTCCTCATTAAGATTCTATATCTAGGAGACTATTCGGGTTTCATAGGATGCCCAATTGGATTTAACAAGAAAATCCTAATTTAAAATAACCTTATTCCTAAATTCTAGACCACCTCCTACGTTGTTGTTACACATACTCCTCTAGTTTTTCCACTGAGCTTTAGCCTTATTGTTCATAAAATATTACCAGAAATTTGCACTAATTTTCTCCATGAACTTTTTTGACAGTCTAAAACAACTCATAATATAGGTAGAGATGGATTGAGCAAAAATTTTATTAGCAGTTCCCTTTCCCCTTCAGAGTAAGGATTCCTCTTCCACTTTTGAAGACATCTGCTCACAAGATTCCAAATACGACTAAGAACTCAAGCTTTTATTTCTACCCACTCTTGATTAGAGCTTTAGACAAAGTCACAGATTATCATATGGCTTACACCCATGATAACTTCCAAGACTTTGGCTTGCTCATCCATACTGTTCTTACTTGGACAGTAAAGGACAGCTTCTTAAAATTAATACACTAGCAAGAAGCTTTTTCATGAGTGTTTCATATGCAAATTTACATGTAGGTAATCAATGGGGGTTACCCTAAAAAAATAAAAGACAATCATCATCGAAAAATAAATAAGAGATAATATGATGGTACTTATTCATTAGAAAAAGTTCGTGTAAACTTCCTATCAAGGTATAAAAGATAGACCCTGAGCACATATCAGGAATAAATACCGAAAAAGAGAGTTTCTTTGATGAAGGTCCCTTTTTGGAATTACCCCTTCGAGACTCCGATTGATCAGTATCTAAAAATGCTCAAAATGCATTTGTTTATGCGCTCGATCCACTTTTGACTATAGGCAAGCATTTTTATCGAATTGAACAGGAAATCACATTCCACTCAGTCATAAGCTTTTCTCTTATTCAAATTTAACGAGATGCTATAGAAGGAAGAAGAAGAACGTGCATGTCTAAAAAACATGCACACTTGTTGAATAAAAAACGGAAGGAAAATATGTAGTTAAAATTAAATATGTTTCATATGCAAATTTACATGTAGGTAACCGAATTTTATTTATTATTTTGAAAAAAACATTTTTTACAGTTATCTTGAATAATCACTAGTCATTCCTAAATGTATAACTATTTTAAGAGGTATGTAAGGTAAGCATTAATTTATTATAGATTTCCTTTCCTTCTTCCCAAATAGTAACCAAACCCAAAATTGTATAATAATAACTCTTCCAATTTAACAAGTTTGGTCAAATATATCACATTTATATATCATTGTTGTAAAATGATGTCTTAGTACTTGTATCAATCACAAAAGATTCAAAATTTTCAATCATTTGAATTCTTCTTCCATCTATTCTTTATGAATATACACATACAAATATATATATATATATATATTATAATATGAATTATTCTTTTTCTTGTGTCTACCATTGGCAACTTTTTTCTTTTTTTTTTTAATAATATCGATCATTTAAATTTATTTTCATTACAATGACTCTAACTAATCAAATCGAGTAGAATATAGATAAATGTGAAATTGTAGAGTAATTATTTTGAGTAATTATAAATAAACAATTATTTTGAATGATTATAAATTTGAGTTTATAATAGTTTTGGATCATAATTTTGTAGAAGTGTTACATTTAATAACGCGTTTGGATGATAATTTTTGTAAAGTGATTGTAGACAATAGTTTGTTAAATGTGATTAAAAATGAGTAGTTAATTTGAGGGGTTAGAAAAACATGTTTGTTTAAATGATAATTTTTGTAGAGTGATTAATTATAATAACTCGTATAGATATGCATGTTCGAAGGAAAGTTAGTAAAATCTCACTTTTAATAACTCTTTGAAAACGCGAAATACATGTAATGTTTTCATACATATAATTTCAATGCAACACTTCTTATATATATAGTACGTGGCAAATTGATACTTGAAGGCTAAATTTTCTTCTCATGCTTATGGCTAGAGAAATTGTGGTAGATATGCTATCTTATAAATAATTACAAATATAGTCAAGTTTTTAAATATTGATATATATTATTATTAATATTATATTATAAGAAAATACGTGATAATACCCATTAATGCAATAACTATATTTGATAATTTATTTTTAAAATAATAATATTTATAATTATTTTCTAGATTTGATAGTTAGATGTTATGATTTTAGAATACAATCACGTATAAGAATTCAACGAGAAAAACAAAGAACTTTTTCTTTTTTTTTTTTGTTTAGTACACAAAGATAGAACATTCCAACATTAGCAACATCAATAATTACGTTATTTATCAAAGATAAGGAAAGAATATTCCTATTTATTTATTATTTATTTTTTTTGGCAAAAAAATTTATCACACACAAAAGAAAACAGCAAGCAACGTCGTCGTTTTGTGTGTGTAGTGTTTCTCAAACAAGACCGTTGAATTTCAAAAGTCGTTTTGGCCTTTTATTCATTCAAGGGTCACACACAATCTAAACCTCCTCGAACTTATCCAAAACAGGGCAGTGATTCTCTGTAGGCAAGAACATGGATTAAATCATGCTCATGCAACAGCGACCGTCCGATGCAGTGTTTCGGGTGGAGATTTGATGGTTGGATCTGAAAGGGGCATGTGAATATTAAATATTAAGTGTGATTGTGGAGAATCTTGAACGATGCAAGATTCTTGAGAGATAAGGTAATAAAATCTAGAAGAGAAAAAGAATAATTCTAAATTAGTTCTAAGAAATTTAATAAAAAGAGAATTGAATTAATTACTCAAGAAAAAAAAAAAGAAAAAAAAAGAGTTGAATTAATTAAAAGAAATCAAAGGGATTTTGTGAAACAATTGTGGAATATTCGGACCAGGTCGCCATCGCATCATAAAGATGCTGTTTTGGAATTTGGATTGCTGTTTAAATTTTTTTTGTCTTAGATTTGCTCAAAAAATGTAAAGTTGGAAAATGGTGTATATAATTTTATTTCCTATTTCTCTCTCTTCTACTATACATAGTGTGGTCACTCTAGTCATTTCACTTTGGTTTTTGTGAGTTTTGTACCAAAAAACTAAAATAATATCTTTGATTTTTTCAATAATGTAGTTCAAATTTATGTGAAATAAATGACAAAACTGTTGTTTTCATTTACTATTGATTAAGTTCGATTTTTTATTTTGATTTCAATAAAAATTTAGTTTATTTTTCAATTTTTTGGATCTCGTTTTTAATTAGATTTTTGATTTGTTTCTAAGAATTTTTATTTTACTAATCAAAAACAAGATTTTTTGTACATATTACAATATTTATAATATTTTTTATTTCATATTTCATATTTCAATTTCTTCTTTTATCAATTTTTTTTTTTGAAACTGGGAAATCGAAACTTCGCTCGATTTTTTTTTTGTTGGTTTCTCCATCAAAAACTGAAAATCGAATGTCCATATTTTGATTTCCTAAAATATCAAACTGAATAATCTAATATTATTTTAAAAAATGGAACTGATTCATTTAATCAATTTCTGACTCTTACGATAATTTGTCCTCACTCACATGCATCCTTGGAAAATTCCTAGGAGGACTACTTCAAACTAAGCATGTTTACCTATGAAGTTTCTTCGGTTCAGCCGAAAAGGAAGGTGCACCTTGTTGGTATAGGTAGTACAAATCAATTCTCTCAAGTCTTTTTTAACCATGGGACTATATCTCCCAAGATCCCTCTCATTCGGATGTGGACTCGGTTCATTCATGTACCCTTCCTAACCTCGGGCGTTACATAATCCTTCTTCTTCTTCCTCTTCCTCTTTCATCTTCCTCCTCGTCTTCGTCTTCGTCTTCGTCTTCTTCTTCTTCTTCTATTGAGAGTGTAGTGTGAGTTGCTATCGATGATTCACTCCTTTGAGAGTGCATGGTGAGTTGCTAGTAGATTTTAACTCATTTGAGAGTATAGGGTGAGATGCTAGCAGTGTATTCCTTTGACAGTGTAGGGTGAGTTCCTAACAGAGTTTCACTGCTTTGAGAGTGTCGGGTAAGTTGTTAGTGAAGTTTCACTCATTTAAACATGCACGGTGAGTTTCTAGCATGCAAAGCTTCACTTTTTTTAGAGTGAATGTGAGTTTCTAGCAAAGTTTGACTTCTTTAAGAGTGTAGGGTGAGTTGCTAGCGTTATTTCACTCTTTTGAGAGGGTACAGGGAATTGGTAGACACATATTTCATTTATTTGAAAATGTAGGATGAGTTGTCAGTCGTGTTTCACTTCTTTGATAGTGTAGGGTGATTTGCTAGAGGTGTTTCACTCTTTTGATAATACATGGTGAGTAGCAAATCGTGTTCCGATACACTCATGTGAAAGTGTGAGGGTGAGTTATTAATTATGCTTTACTCGCTTAATTTTGTAGTGGTACTGGTGTGTGAAGTGTCTTAGTGTGACGATCAGTGTGAGATTGGTCATTTAAATAGTTATAAGTTGTGTGAGAATGTACATTTATGGTGAGTACCTTTGAGTATATAGGTTCTGGTAACCTTGGATGCATGGTGATAATAAGGGTCGAGAAACTGACTAAGTGTAAGTGGTGTTAAATCGGTTTACTCCAGGTGATAAGGTTTTATGGTGGAATTCCTTAGACACATGTAGTTTGCGGGATCACCCCTCTCCAGTTTGGTTTGAGACACTCATCTAGTCAAAAGTTGTGACGTTAGCTAGTTATCAGTTGGTGCATGAGTAATGTACTTCTGAACTACATGAGCAAAAGTGTTTCACGCTCTAATTAGTTAGCTTAGTAAGTTGATGTTGGCTTTTTGGCCCTTAATCCCAAATTAATTAATTTTAATTAATTAATGTTTTGATGATAACAAACCTGATCTTAATTACTAACAATTTTGATGCTTGAAGATGTCTATAGTGTAGTGCTCGAAATAAGGATTCCAACACAATTTGAATTACTCAAATCGGAGTTGAAATGAAGAAGTTATGATCAAAATAAGTTTGAACCAGAAATATCCGAGACGATGACGTGGTGGCTGAGCCGGCATCGAAGACCAAATAGAGAGTGTCAAGTAGAGTTTTGGATCAATGTTAAATATTTTTTTTAATTACAATAAAAAGAGAATTAAAAAAAAAATCCCTTTAGAAAAAAAAAAAAAAAAAATCGAAAATTCCGTTGAAACTTAAATGATTAAATAAAAAAAAACAAAGAAAACTTACTGTTCTGACTGCTGCAGCAGCAGTAATAATAATAATAATAATAATAATAATAATAATAATAATAATAATAATAATAATAATAATTATTATTATTATAATAATTATAATAATATTAATATTTATAATAATTACTTTTCAGTAAAAAAAAAAAAAAAACTTCTAATCTCAACCATTTATTTTAAACTTCTTTGAATTTAATGGTCTAAATTAAAAGCTCTTATTTTTCTATTTTTCCCTCCCTATTTAAACTCAACTTTTCTCCCAAAAATTTACACACAACTCTTATCATTCAATCCTCTTTAAATCAAAAAGTTTCCATTGTTGATCTCTCCAAACTCTCAAAGTCTTTTATTCATTTTATTTTTGAGAGATATTGTATTGTGAGAAATAAATTTGTATATCTTACTCTATTGAGAGAATTGTATTGTGTGTTTTACAAAACTTTCATAATTTGTAACGGTTTGATCTTGATCCGTGGAAAAGATTGAGTTAGCTCTTGAACTCGTAAAAAGGAGCAACGTTCGGTTTGATTCTAATCCGTGGAAAGAAGTCAATCAAAGTTTTATTCAAAATCTCAAGAGGCGCTTGGGTGGTGGAGTATGTCGATTTTGACCGAACCACTTGAAATTTACGGTGTTATTTTTTCTAACTCTTTCCTATTTATTTTTACGTTACTTTGAGTATTTTATTTCACGTTTTAATTTGAACTCAAGATTTAATTGTTACAAACTACATAAGTTCAGAGGTGGTTTGTGCAAATTTCTCTAAAAATAAAAAACAATTATTTATTATGTGATCTACGCGTTCAATAATTCTAATTGTGGAATATAGTTCCAAAAATTATCTTATATATTTTACACAACATATAAAATATAACCGATTTAATAAACAACATATTTTAAGGAAATTTAAAGTTGTAATCCTATTACAATAATTACACCCATACACATTTTGATTCTTCGTATTATTTTCTGGAAACTTTTACTTGATAAGAACAAAACTTCTTTTAAATATTTTTCAAATAGTTTCCAAAAAAATTTTAATATTTAAACAACTCAGAGATAAAATTATTGTAAAATTAACCCATAACAAAAATCTTCCAAATATAATAGAATTAATTTTAAAATCTTAAAATACTTTTTATAGTTATCATATTTTCTAGAAATATTAACCATAATTAATATCCTTATTTTTTTCCAAAAGTATTATGTCATAAGAGATAAAAAATATTTGTTATTATGTTATAAGAGATAAAAAGTATTCTCCACAAATATTTCATATATAAAAAATTAATTTTTCCTACCCAAATTAAAAAAAAAAAAATTTTAGAAAAATATATAAATTTTTTACTGAGAAAACAATCACAATCGAGACTGTTGGGTGTCTCTCTTAGACATAAGCCAAAACCCCCAAAATAGGCTCATTGGCCGCCCCAAGCTGCTTGTGAGTGGGGTTGTCGTGGGTGAGGTTGTTGTTGAAATAATTATTAATTAGTATTTATTAATTGTGATTTAATTTTAGTATTGATTATTGCTGAATTGTTGTGATTGAGTAATGCGATAAATTGTAAGTCCAGCCAAGTTTTTAGAAGGGTAGTGTCCTCCCATAGTGATTCTCTTTAGTGATTAGTGCGCTAGATCTGTAATTGGCTATAAATATTGCTGGAGTGAAGAATAAAATAATAGAGGGTAGAAGTCTCCTGACATTAATTTCTTCTACATAGTTTCTCTCCCAAATACAACGTTTCATTTTTTCATTCTTCCCGTTAAGTCACTGATGCCCTCCCTAGGCGGGTGCCCATCCATGTTTTTTTAATGAACTTTTTCTTTTTTCATTTCTTCGTGTTCTTTGCGTTCTTCATGTTATTCGTCTTTTGGCAATTCCAAATTGCAAAAATTAGTAAAACTAAATTGCACTTAGTTTTCCTATATCCAATTGTCTGAGTTTACAAAAGAAAAATAAAAATTCTAATGCCAAACAAAAGCCCATAATTAACTTTTAAATTTCATCCCATGAAAAATAAACAATCACTAATAAAAAAATTCAACAACAAAAATCACCTTCATCCAAAGCTTTAATACAATTGTTAGAAATAAATGGTAGGAGCATGTATTAAACCCGGCAAAAGCAGATGATTACAGAAATTGTTCACATATTAATTAATTCAATTAATTATTTTTGATTAATCTACATGTTGTTTCCTAGGTGATTGGCCGACTCATACTTATATTGACTGAAGCCTATAATCTAAAGCAGCGAATCTTTATATTGAGAATGATTGACTATTCCACTACTACAAAAAAGGAATATGTGACTATCGAATTATTTTTAAAAACAAGGATAAAAGATGACGGGCATTTTAAGCCCGTCATTAAAAAAAATGGCGACGGGCAAAAACTGTCACCAAAGACTTTTAGTTTTTGGTGAGACTTTTAGTATTTGGTGACAGTTTTTGCCCGTCACCTATTCTCTTTGGTGACAGGAAGAAACTGTGACTAAAGACCTTTGGTGTGGCGCGTGATGCGGGACACCAAATGTATTAATGACAGTTTTTGCCTGGCGCGTGACACCAAAAGTCTATGGTGACGGTTTTTGCGCGTCACCTATTCTCTTTGGTGACGGGCGCCAGATGTCACGGTCGCACTCTTCGACTCGTGCGGCGCCATGATCGCCCACACGTTATGGCCAGCCTTACAGGGGAACTGAAGCCCCAAACTCGGATCGCCTATACTTTGTGACATGTCGGGTCGTTAAGCGAGGTTCACCAGGCCTCGACTAAGCATCCATCGAATACGCAGCGAAAATAATCTTGGTTTATGCTTAACTGCACACGCATCCACTCGGTCAACGTGATTCCAACATGTTATGGCGGCACACCCCTCGGTTAACGTGGCGAGCCTCTATCCCGAAGGCAAGGGCGCAATGTCGGCATACCCGTGCTGTCCAACAGTGTCCCCAAATTTCCATTCCCGAATAAGACGCCCAAGACATTCGTCTTGCAAGCGCTTGCCCACACCATGACACACTCATGTGCCACAGAGTAGCTCACTTAGGCCACAGGGCCCACGGGTGGTGGAGAGCTGACACCATGCCTCCCCTATAGTACATTATGGACCATTTTCAGTCTTTCACCCATGCATGTCTTTTTGGTGAGGAATCAACGCCAGCGTAGAGCGTTCGTCCGATGTCCGATTGACATCAAACTTGGCGAGCTTACATCTTAGCTTCATACGGACTTAACTCCAGAGCCGCTCGTCAAACCTCTATCTTGAGCCTTGACATCGTCGGGATGGCTCGGGGCCCATCGTGCCCCCACTAAGCCTTGACACTGATACCTTGACACCATCGTGGCTTGCTGTCTGATGCATCTAGCTGACACAAATAAACACTCTACTTAGTGTGATGGATGATGTACCGTCCTTCTCGATCACATCATGGCTCTTCAGGACGTGGGTCGTCAGAGCATATTGCATGACTCTGACACCCGACACCAATTAGCCCGTTACCAAATCCCCGTTTATTTTTTTTCGTTTTCCCCCAAATTTGAGACCTTATCTTCTTTTTCATTTTCCCGCTCTCCTTCTCCCTTATATGAGATCTCATTTTTCAAACTCTCAAATCTTCATCTTACTCATCTTTATAAATCTCCAAACTCTTACAATTTCTGATATTCTTTTTCCTTATCATCTCAAATCTTCATTTTCTTTCTCCTCTTATCTTAAAAACCCACCAATCCTTAGCAATATAAAGTCCTAGATGATTTATATTTTTATGACACTTTTTTTTCTTTCTTTTTAATCGTATTAGTTAAATGCGTTCATGTTTTTTTGTTTTACTTTCTTCTTTTGTCATATATGTGTGTCTAAACTTGTTGCATGTTAGTAGAAATCAAAGCAAATGTTCCAAAGTTTGAACTTGGATAATGATTTTAAGTAGAAAATGATATTGTCAAAGTCGCAGAAGATGAACTTGAAAAGGTAATTTTTAGTCTTATGCACAAAATTCCAACTTTCTCCTAATTTTTTAATAATTTTTTTTTCCAGATATTAGACTAGACGAGCATGTGAAAAGAGCAATCAATGAAATTAATGCTGGTAATAATCCAATCCCTAGTCCTCATAATTCGACTTATTTTTCTTTTTTGGAAAGTTTGGTTCAAGTTTTGTTTATTTATTCTTTCAATTGGATAACTTATGCAGCAGAAAAAAAAGTAGATGCAAAGAAAATGTTGCAGATAAAGAGAGATGAGGATGAAGCCAAAGCCAATGTTTGGAAAATGAGGCATGTGTAAAGGAAAAAATGAGAGTGGAAAAATGAAAAAAGAAGATGAGTCTCGGGTTTGGGGATGATGAGAAACGAAGAAAAAAAAGCGTGGATTTGGTGACGGGATAATTGGTATCGCGCGCCCGTCACCAAAGAGAATAGGTGACGCACAAAAATCGTCACCAAAGACCTTTGGTGTCACGCGCCAGGCAAAAACTATCACTAAATACATTTGGTGTCGTGCATCACATGCGACACTAAAGGTCTTTGGTGACAGTTTCTGCCTGTCACCAAAGAGAATAGGCAACGGGCAAAAACTATCACCAAATACCTTTAGTGTTGCGCGTCACGCGCGACACTAAAAGTCTTTGGTCATAGTTTTTGTCCGTCACCATTTCTGCCCGTCCCCAAATGTCTTCAATGTCCCCGATATTGATGACGGTCATGTGCTCGACATCTTTTTTGAATGGTGTCAGCATATGCCCGTCATCTATTCTCCGGTTTCTACTAATGTTCCCATGAACGGTCTCAATTGATCAACTTTTGTCTTCCAGGCTATGACTTCTTTGCTACATTAAGTGCTTGGTGAGAAGCCTTTAGAGTAGGGAGGTAGGAAATTTGTCAATTTTTTTACTATAAAGAAAGAGAAAAGAGATGATTGTATGCCATTACTTGTTGAATGTCAAGTTAGCGTATGCATTTTCTACTCTATGTACGGGTTCTGACTTAGTATTTTTCAATACTCACCATTATTATTTTCCCCTCTGGGTACTGAGCTATATCGAGACGAATGAGTTGGACAAGGCTCTTGGATCATGTGGGTACACATGTTTAAGAGCATGTTTTATTTTTAAGAATTAGAGTTATTTAATTTTAGACATACATGCATGTAAATTCCCAACTTAAGCTTTATTTTAGGTATGGTCTTTACAAATGCGATAAAACAAAAAGATGTTTGTGTATTAGATGCCAATATATAAAAATAACAATTTTTATTAATAACTGAAATATAACATTAAATGTCTAATATTAAATTCTTTGTTCTATAATTACAAACTACTAGGTTTTGTTCTATAATTACAAACTACTAGGTCTTTAAGGCATAACCTCTAACACGTACATGGCCCGGGTTGAATATTAAGGAGAATTTTTTGAATCAATAAAAAATTTCAGGTTGTTTGATCCTTCAACTCGTCCAACTTTATAAATATTTTTCAGTTGGATTCTCAAGTTGTATTAATCTTCTCTTTTCCTAATAAAACTCAATTCATATCTCATAAATATATAAACAAATAAAGTAAAGATGCATATGATATTACACACTCGCACACTTCCATATTACTTATCCTATTTCGGGTTAGGTTTGTTTGAACTAGCCAAACACACATACATACATTATTCCTAATTCGGGGTTGGTTGAATGAGCCAAACATATACACACACTACTTTTAAGGAGTAAAAAATTAGTCAATCCTAGAACTAACACAACCCAACCAAACGAAAATTATAAAATCATCATCTCACCCAAACCTATATTAAATTTATAACCAAACCCAAATATTATAATTTTTGTTTGATAATACGGATTGCTCGAGCTGATTCTTTTGTACACCCCTTATTATATAAGAGGTCACTAAACTCAAGGATGTAGATATCTCGTAACATTCATAAAATAATTGAATTACTCTACTCATTGGGAAGTGATTTAGTTTCAAAACTTGTGAGTAACCCAGTTATTAAACAAATTTAAGTTTAAAATGAATCTAAATTTTGATATCTTTAGTTTTTTATTAATTAAAAAAAAAATCAAAATATTCATTTAAGTTTCAAATTTCATCCAAACAAGAGTTTAATTCTCTCTCTATATTATATTTTATTATTATTATTATTATTATTATTATTATTGATCTTAATTATATTATTATTATTATTATATTGTTATTGATCTTTTGAAGAGTTATGAATTATAATCATGGAATACATTCATTCTCATTAATTTCTGTACGAAAAAAGAAAAAAGAAAAATCTTTTTAAGTAAATTTTTTTTTTTTTTAAGTTTTTGAAACGTGAACGCCATTCTTTTTATCCAAAATTTATCAACAACAATATTTTTAACGAGTTTTGAATGAGTGTATTTTTTTAAAAGTTCAAACATATTTTTGAAACAAATTTTACTATTTCATTGAAATTTTTGTTAAAGCATAGAGACATTTTGAAATGTTTGAAAGTTTAGGAACATTTTTTAAGATGTATTCTATAGCTTAGCCTATAAATAATAAAAAGTGAGTAGGGTTCAAATAATTAAAATATATCAATTATATATATATATATATATATATATATATATATTTATTTATATTTTGTTAATTTGATTTTTTAAGAGATATTTCATTAATCAAGCCTCAAGGGCCAAACTACAACCATGCTTAATGAGGATAGAGGCTATAACGAGTGGGAAGAAGACCTCCCACCAACAAAAAAAGGGTCATTCTCAAATTGAGAATCTACAAAAAGGGTCACTTGCATCAACTACTTTGCTAAGGATGATCGTATGTCGATGTCATCTGAATCCTAAGTTGATCTTAAACTACTACTTTATGAAAGTGTATTTCGATGTTTATGAGTGAGACCATTCTATTAACGTTGGGTTAATAAGTCTCCCACATTAATCACAAGAAGAAATTCATTTCCATCCATAATATTGAGGAAGATGTAGTGTTATTCCCTTAATAATTGATTCTGAAGCTTGAACAAAGAGATCTCGCCTCTCATTGGTATGAGAGAACATTTGTTTATAGTGGGACGGTAAATATTGTTTATTAGAGGATAAAGAGTTGCTTAGGGAGAAAGATGTAATCACATGGATAGAGCAGATTTCTTGTCCTACTTGTGAATAATGAACAAGCTCGTGAAGGATCACATAAGTGATGATTGATTATATCCTTGGACATTAACTTGTTCTATACTGGGAAAGAGTTCAGCACTTGCTTTTAGTAGAATATGTCTGATGTTAACGAGGACAGATATGATCTTGAGTCATTGTAGCTTGAAATGTATAGGTCCACCAGTCCTCGAGCTTACTCATAATTGATGGTACATTATTTCATTAATTAGAAAGTGAGTTTGAAGAGTTCAAATTTACGGATTAATTATGTGAGACATAATTAATAGGAATTTTAAGCTTAATGATTAAATTTAATTAATTAATATATTATATATATTAATTTAGTATTTAATACATAAATATTATGATGGAGAAATTAATTATAAATAATTATTGAATAATTATTGAGATACTTTAGCTATTAGTATGTTGAACATATTGATCTAATAATTATTGGATAGTTATTAAGTTTGAGAATTATTATCAATATGTTAGACATATTGATTGGTTTAATAATTATTTGATAATTATTAAATGGAGAATTATAATTAATATGTTGAACGTATTAATTGATTTAATAATTATTAGATGAAAAATATTAATTAGTATGTTAGATATATTAATTAGATTAATAATTATTTGGTAATTATTAAAGTAGAGTAATTAATATATTGGATATATTAATTTAATGATTTATTTATTTATAATATATTTGATTTATTAATTAAAGGATTTATTTATTTATAATACATTGGATATTTTATTGAATTGAGATTTATTGGATAAATGTGAATTAAAAATAAATAAAACAAAATATGAGTTATATTGGCCAAATTCAAAAATCTCTTCATTTAAGGAAGGAAAATTTGTTTCATCTAGGGGATTGTAAAATTCGAATTTTCCATTTTAAATAGAGGGAAAATCTTTTTGATTTTTTCGTATTGTATTTTTTCTAATTTAAATATTCATTCATAGGTCTTCATTCTAATACTACTCAGTTCAAAGTAAGTCAATTCTTAAACAGCTTGGGCGTGAAATGAGTGTTTAGAGTGAAGTATGATTGTTCTGGTTCAATCTACAAAGAAGTATGAATGAAAACACTCTATATCTTAAGGTCAGAGACAACTCTAAGGCGGTGTTTGGCTATTGGCGTGTGAGCAACATGGTTTATACCGGAGGACATACATGTGTTTGGCCTGTAAGTTTAACTAAAATGGATGTATATTTCACCGTATTCAATACGTAGTCTTCGAGGGCTTAAATAATGTTTGGCCAACGAAGACCGTCGCTGGCGTTTATTCTGAGGAGAGTTTTCTGACTATCAATTCAACTCAAACCTTAAACGTTAACAAAAACCTCTTTCACTTCGATTGCATATGTTTTTTTTTAATTATTTTTATCTAAAAACAGATCAAACAAATTCGAACAAGAAACCCATGTTGGTAAAAGAGTTCAGGTCACTCTACTTAACGACCAAAGAAGTAGTGGAAAAGGAATCGATTGCAACAATTATGGGATCACAGAGTTAAAAGCTTTATTTTATTTTTTTAGTGTTTATGACTAGTAGGAGTGTACATAGTCTCGATTGGATTGAGTACTTAAGGAGATTTTTAGAACCAACTCAAAGTTTCGGGATTGTCAATTCTCCTATCCGTCTAACCATTTGCATTAGAGCAAACCAACCCAACTTAACCCTATATTTTTAGGCGGAGTTGGGTTGAGTTCTAACGTTATGTTAATCTCATTTTTCATCTATAAAAAACTCAGTTTATGCTCCATAAAACATATTAATAAAAGATTGATTATATTATACCTAAACCTATATTACATATTTTATGAGTGTATGCTATTTATCAAATGATAAAAATTTAACTTATTAATTATTTTGTTTCACACACAGTACTTACATATTCATATATAGATTATTCCTTAGTTCGGGTTGAGTTAGGTTGTTCGGGTCGTCTGTTCTTTTGTACATCCCTAATTACAAGTTCTCAAAAAATGGAATCACATATTTTTTAGGTTAATTGATAACTTAAGTTCATATGTACAATTTATTATTTTTTACATCAATTATTGAGTCAATTCTTTCATTAAAAAAAAATTAAGACAATTTTTATTTTAATTAACTTTAAGTTTCTAATAGACATCATATTTTTTTTTTTTTTTTTTTTTTTTTTTTTTTTTTCTTTTAGATTAATCTGCATCACATGCCCTCTGTCACAACACATAATCCATTTACAACAAATACTAAATTCCAACACATGTGCAGTTATGTCTGCACTCAAAACACTGACTTCATATATATATACCACATGTAATATCTACACCCCTTATACTTATTTTCTGCATTTTATACCACCTTGTGAAATCTTTACCTTATCATACCATCCTACGAAATCTTTACCTTCCAACCAAACGCCGCATAAATAACTCATTATTTTTTTTTATTATGTAGATGATATGCTAATAACTGGAAATGATTACCAAATGCTTACACGATTTTTAAATTGAAATAGAAAAAATGTTTAAAATGTTAGATATTGGTTACATGCATTATTTTCTTGGTATACAAATTCATCAAGAGGATGCTAATTTTTTTCATTACTCAAAGAAAATTTGTTATTAAATTTTTTTTTGAAGAAATTTAAGATGGAGAAATGTAAAGTTGTCTCCACTTCTTGAGCGATTACCTTGAAGGTATCAAAGAATTGTGGTGAGAAGCTTTCTAATCCTACAAACTACAAAAATTTAGTAGGAAGTCTTCTATACTTGACAACATCTAGGTCAGACTTAATGTTTGCTGCAAGTTTGCTCTCGAGATATATGAGTTCATCTAGTTAAATTCATTTTGGTATCACTAAAAGAGTCCTTAGTTATCTTAAAGATACTTTTGATTTTGAAATTTGGCTGAAAGATTTAGAATTGATTGGATATTTGATAGTCAGATTGTGTTAACGATTCCAAAAGTATTTTAACAATATTTTTTTTACCTTAGCACTGGACTTTTTTTTCTTAGAATTCAAGAAAACAAAAAATTGTAGCCCAATATATTACTAAAGCTTAATATATTTCAGCTGCTTCAGCCGCAAATCAAGCAATGTGGCTTCTTAAGTTGCTTGGTAATTTGAGATTTAAACTTGGACAACCAATAAATTTGTTTTGTGATAACAATTAGTTATTGATATTGCTTCAAATCTAGTACAATATGGTAGAACGAAACACATCAAAGTTAATTTTCATTTACTAAAGGAAGCAAAAAAAAAAAAAACGAAAGAAATCAAACCATTTTTTTCCTACAGTTTTGAACAACAACTTGATAGCTTGGTAGATTGCATTCATCATATGATAGCTTGGTAGGAGAGAAGTTTCAAGTGTCTTACCTCCATAGTACATTCTAGCATATTTTTTATGTAGCAGGCTTGAACATCAAAATGACGAGAAGTCATACAGGTCCAAAACATAAAAAAAATTACAATAACATGAAAAGTAAATTCTATACTATAAAAACATGATAATAAAGATCTAGAGGTTCATGCGGTCATGTCAACACGCACTGGACAATGCTAGCTTAGGAAAAATAATGTCAATTAAATTGAAAAGAGAACAAACAATCATGGAGCTTGCCCAAACTATAAATTTAATATTGGTTGTAAAAGATTATTGTTCTTTTTAAGAATTAAAAAAAAAAAAATTATTGTTATGACTTTAAATTGTGAAAATGTTGTGACTTTAACTCCAATTTATTAAAAATTGACATTTTTGTGCTATGTATTTTATTGGATCTCAATCCAAAATTTGTATTAGAACCAATAAGTTTTTAATAAATGAGTTTTGTTTAACCAATATTATTTATATTTTGAATATTAAATTTGAAAATAGTATCTAAAATAAAATAGTTAGAGTGATGATTAAAATTTACAAATAAATTTTAAAGTCTAAAAATTCTTTAACATTAAATGAAAATCTTGTGATATTGAATTACTATAAAAATTCTTTTGTCAATTTTAAATTTAATATCTAAAATTGTAATAACAATTAAAATAAAACATTTAAAACGATAACTAAAATTACTATAGCAATTAAAATGTTTAGAAAATTTTCTTTCTTGGGGGCCTCTAAAATAAAACATTTAAAATGATGACTAAAATTTTCAAACAAAGTTTAAAAGCTCCGATATTGTTTGAAAATTAAATATATAAAATTGAAATAGCAACTAAAATAAAATATTAATAATGATGTTAAAAATTAGAAATTAACATTAAAATTTGGAATTTTTTGTATATTAACATCAAAATTGATGGGGGTGATATTAAATTCTTAGGAAAATTGCACAAATCACCTCTAAACTATGGTATCTGTAACAATTAAGTTCTTAAATTTTTAATTTGAGCAATTACCTCCCATAAAATTTGAAAGTGTTGCAATTAACACAATTAAATTTATTTTAAGAGATTTGCACATGTATGAAAAAGGTAAAATGTCCAAAAAAAATATAGTTTTTTTATTTATCACTCTAAAAGCTTTTAACTAAAGAAATTCATACTTTTTTACCTATTATAAATTTATAATAAAAAATTTATAAACTAATGAATTTATTAAATGTGTATATTTGTTAATTAACGAGTATTTTCAATATTATAGTAATTTTTTCAAGAATATTTTAAAATAAAGAAGTTGAATAAAAAATATATATCTTTACGGATAATTCTTTTCAATGAAATTATTAAATTTTTTTTTTGTTGAGTTACATCGTAGAGTTTGAATATTTTTATTTAATATTATATTAATATTTAATTATAAATTTGAAAGATAAGATTTGCCCTTATTGAAATGCTAGAAAATGGTTGGATGAAAGAAAAAAAAATCACGTGTAAATCACATGGCCCTCACAAACTTATGATCGTAACATTTTAAGTTGCAAAAACTTTTTACACTTCTCTCTATAATTCAACCCAAAAAAAAAAAAAAAAAAAACTACACCGCCGTTTTGGTTACGTCCGGCAAATTCGATTGAACTACTCCGCCGTGGCTCGCCACCGGAGCATAAACTCCATTTCTCATTTTCCCAGTTTCCGCCACCGTGTACTTCGGCGGCGGCGGTGGTGGCACCCATATGTTGCCGATTACCATGAATTTCTGCGACGGCGATGAGCTGCCGTTGTCTTGCATCGCTGAATTTGTTGGCTTCCTCGCATACAATCTGTATTTCTGAAATTTAATTAACACACCAATCAAACTTTTTGATTTAAATTACAATATTCAACAAAAGTTTTCACTTTAAAATTAATTTCAATAAGAACCTGTAAATGGCTTTTGACTTCATCATTAGTGAGGCCATCGACCTTCATTAATTCCCTGATTTGTTTCGGTGTAGCAGCTGAAATTAAAAACAAATTAGAATAAATCCCATTTTTAAGAAAAAGACAATAAAGATAAATTTAATTTATTTACCACGAGCGCCGCCGAGTTCTTCAAGCGCGTGAACAAATCGCCGGTGTAACTCCGACGACCAGCACCGCCTCTGTTTTCTTTGACTCTGAGAATCTTTATCTTCACGTTTACTAGTCCCGCCACTGACTTTAGAGGCGGTTTCCGCCGTCGAACTCGTCGTCGCCTCCGGCACCGCCGAACAACCGCTCGTTTTACCGCCGACCGTTGCCGCCTCTGTTTTCAACAGAACTTTCTCCTTCTGAAATGGCTGAAAAGCACCGCCACCGTCATTTTTCACTTCAAAAGTTACCGACGTCGTTTTCTTAGCAACCTCCTGAAACGAAAAAAAAAAACAAAATTCACAAAACTTTCCAGGAAAATCCTCGTTTATTTTCTCGTTTGCCAAACAGAGGAAAACAGAGTAATTAAAATGAAATTGAACCTCTATAACCGGAGGATACAAGGTTTGATTCCAAAGTTGAGCGGATTTAAGCCAATCCAATCGACCCAATTCATTTTTCTCTGGTTTTGATTGTTCATCTTCATCAATTTCAAAACGGGAATTACAAGAAGCTTTTTTAATCGGAATGAACTCCTCCAAAACAGGACCATCGGAAGAAGTATGCTCTGAACTCTCCGTCGAAACTTCAGATAACTGCTGCCGGCAAGAATCAATAGCTGAGATGAAAAACAAAAACCCCACAAATATCAAACGAAGAACAATTCAGAAACACCATAATTTCCGACGAAATCAAATTACCGTTCGTAACGAGCTCAAAACAGAGGGGAAGTTCCCGTTGAAAGACCTGAATTTTTGTGCGTTCCTGATCGAGAGCGTCGGCGTAGTGCCTTAAATCCAGAACATGATCCATGAAATCCATGGCGGAAAAATGAAACCCAGATTGAATTTGAAGAAAGAGGGAGTTTTTATTTACGGAATTAAAAGGTGTGTAATTGAAAATGGAGCATAGAAAAATCCGAAGATAGCCAATGAGGAAGAACTGGAAAAGGGTAAAGATGGAATCTGAAGAATCAAGCAAAGGAATAAACTCGGGGGATTGGATTTAATAAATATGAAATTGGAAGACGAAGATAATGGGAGTTTTAGAGAGAGAAACAATGGAGGATTTGAGAGAGAGAGAGAGAGAGAGAGGGGAGACTGGTCGAAGTCGTGTCGTCGCATATAAATATCGAATCTTTTCGATTGGAGGTTTTGGTTTTTGTAGGAAGAAGCTTGAATATTCCGCGAATTTTATTTATTTTAATTTTATTTTTTGGGAGAATTTTATCTGTGGGCTGTTAATGACGTCATTATCCCAACGACTTTTTATTACTAACAGATAAGATCGAAGACTCGATTTAGTATTTATTGACCAACACCACTTTCTTTTATGTATAAAAAGTTAATTTTTCCGTTTTAAATTTGAATTACTAAGTTTAAAACGGCAAAATGGTTACCATCTAATAATTTTTAACGTTGTATTCCATAGTTTAGTATAAATTCAAATTTCTTAAAAATGAATGGAAATATTATGTTTCAAATTCTTAAGGAGGTTTCTGTTTATAAAAGTTTAAAAGTGATTATTTTGAGTAATTAAAAATAAATATTTTGAATAGTTAAAAATTTTAGTTTAAGTAATAACTTGTTTGGTTGATGGATTTGTAAAAATATTGCAGTTAATTGTTCGTTTGATTAGTAATTTTTGTAAAGAGATTGCAAATAATAGCTCTGATAAGCTTTAAGGTTGGTTGATTACAAAACTAGAGGTCCCTCTATGATCTTTGTAAAATCTCACAAATATGGAAAACTCAACATTTCATCCCAACAAAGAGTTAAGTTAGAATGGTGAAAATTCTTAGATGACACTTGAAACCTATGATAATCACTCTTAGATTCTAAGACAACCCACTCTTTGATACTAATCCAATGAATTTATTTTACATTCAAACCAAGCAAGATTTGAAAAAAAAAACACCAAAAGGGGTAAAAAAAACTAATTTTTTGATATCAATATTCTCCAAAATGAGGTATTACAAGTCATTTTTAAGGCCGACATTTCGTGCATGTCTTGGAATACAAAAGGTCCAAAAAACTCTTAAATGCACTTTGTGTAAAATAAGATCTAGTAAATCAAAAGTCAATTGTACATCAATTGAGATGCTTAAATGCCAGACAAAAGATAGATATGGTTTAAATACACTTAACAAGCTCAAAAAGTCTTTACCAATTATGAGCATGTTTAACAATATATGAAATTCAAAAGTTAGAAAATATGAAATCTAAATTGTATTTGCTTAAAATTCTGCATGATAATTTCAATGTCTCTAGAATCTTCTCTTCCTTGCTCCTTATAATTGCTCATTCATGAGAATGCCACAAGTCATTCGTTGAATTCGTATCAAGCTTGTTTTGATAAAATTAGAAATGAGTGATTATTATGATGGTTAAAAATGAATAAGCAGAAATAAATTATTGATTTCAAAAAAAAAAAGAAAAAAAAAATTATAGAAAATGAGTGGTTAGAGATGATTAATTAGAAATGGATGATTAGAAATGAGTGGTTAAAAATAAGTGATTAAAAATGAGTAATTAAAAATAATTAATTATTTTGAGACATTACAATAACTCGTTTGGAGCCAAAGCGAGTCAGTTGGCATTAGAGATGCGCTTGCATCCACTCGATCTGTAGTTCAAGTACCCATTCTCAATATTGTAACCTAAAAAAAAAACTCCTTTAAATATATTTATTTTGAAGAGTGGTTAGCAAAAATTATATTACTGAAATTATGTTTTAATCAACAAGAATTGGAAAGTTAAAACAATTTAACATTTCTTTTTCTAGTTCTTCTATTATTTATTTATTTATTATTATTTTTTTTAGATGAGACAAATCCAATTTTTAATTTTGAGTAGTTTAGTGATTACAACACGAAAATAAATGGATAATGTTTCACTAATGAGATGGACAAAACTAATACGCAAAATAATATGCTTTTGGGTTTATGATTAGGGAAGTAATCATCAATTAATATCATGGCCTAACAAAGAAAAACTTTTAAAGATAACATTCTATGAAAAAAAGGAGACAAAGTTGGAGATTCTCTTGGTCCCGTAATAGCTTAGCATTTCAGATCTTTAGTAGTAAATATTTTAGGAATGGAAACTTTCTTTCTGCTCCACTTGGTAGACAACCTTCCTTGGTTTGGAAGAGTATTTTATGGGGAAGAGACCTATTTACCAAAGGTTACAGATGGAGGGTAGGGGACGATCAAAGGATTATCATTAGCAGAGACCCTCGGATCCATGGCCTTAAAAAAAATACACCCATTTGGATGCCTCTTGAGTGGAAAAATTGACTTGTTGCCAACTTACAAATTGGTTCTCATTAGAACGAGAGTCTTGTTGAGGCCTTATTCTGCCAAGAGGAAGCTCACTGTATTTGTTGCATCCCTGCTGATAGGGCTGGGATAGAGGATGCGATTATCTGAAACTCTCCTTCAAGTTATTTCTTTGTTAAAAGTGCCTATTAGTTTGCTATCCAGCTTTCCTTAAAAGATAAGGCTTCTTCTTCCGATTGTAGCCAGGTGTCTAGCTCGTGGTCTAATTTTTGGAAAGTGGCGCCCCCCCAAAATCAAGTTAGGGGCTTGGCTAGTGATTCAGAATGTTGTTAGGTAAGAGACACACTTATGTATTAAGCCCAAACCAAATGTCACTTAATAATAGTGTTTGTATTGTTTATTATTATTGTGTTGGGCCAGCCTTTTTTCTGTGTAAATGGGGTTTGTTAGGGTTGGTTGTCATTGTGTGAGCGCGTGAGTTATGTGTGTGTGTTTAGGAGTTTTTCTATCTCTGGTAGTCTCAACATTCGTTTCCTTCTTCTTTTTCTTTATTCTATGTGTGTTTGTGTGTAATGGCAATGTATGGTCAAACAAAAGACGATTCCTAGATGAATAATACACAGAGATTTTCTTCTAAATATGTTTGTCTTCTTCAGCATTGTGTGGTTGCTTTCATGGTATCAGAGCTGTGAGTCTTACGACCAATTTTTTTTTTCAAATCAAAATTTAGAAGCAACCTCCGAATTATAGATTCCTACACCAACACCGCCAACAATTGTTAGTCTTAGAAGCAAGGTCAAAATGATTCGATTAAGTAACGAAAAGTTCTTACTTTGGAAATTTCAAATCGAGTTTGCCTTAGAAGGCTATGGATTATTTACAAACCATATCACTTCCGGTTCTGTTCCTTCGCCAGAGAAAATTTCTATTCAAAGTGATTCTTCGAGTCAATCTCACTTGAATCCGAAAATTGCTACTTGGAAGAAACAAGATCAGTTGATCTGTTCTTGTCTACTAGGCTCAATGACAGAGGACATCCTTCAACAGGTGCTGCACTGTACTTGTTCCAAAGAGATTTGGTCAACCTTACTTCCGATCTTCGACTTTTGAAGTTTAGCACAATTAATGAAGCTTAAATCATCCCTATAAAATATGTAGAAAGGTAATACCCCTCTTAGTGATTACTTTGCTACGATTAAGAAATCAGTCGATGTTATAGCTGTTGTAGGTAAACCATTATCTTTTAAAGAACATAAAATGTACATCTAGCAGACTTAGGATCTGAATATGATTCTATTATTGTTGTTATAACTGCGAAAATCAGTACCGATATTGTACAAGACGTAATGGCGTTGCTTCTTACTCACGAAACTCGTCTCGAGTCCAAGTTTGTTTAACACCGATGGCAGTGTGCCCACTGCAAACATAGCTCAACACCAATCAGTAAATCGAAACTCTTCGAATGTTGATTCTCTGCGACATAACAGTTCAGGGAGCAACAGAGGATGTGAACGTGGCAATGGACGTGGAGGTGGTCGGAATAGATTCTATTGCAATATTTGCAATAGATATGGTCATCCACTGAGTTGATGCTATAATAGGAATGATCATCGTAGTAATCAAACTCCTCCAATATTTGCAAATCAAAGTAATGGCCATGTTTTTTCAGCTCTATTTCACCGGAACCCTCAACAGTATTAGAACTTTCATGGATATGGATATCAGTATCCTCCTATGAACTATGCTTCTTATGGTATGCGAGCAACTTCAAACTTTGGCAATGCCAGTAATTGGTATCCTGATTCAGGAGCGACCAATCATCAGATCAACAATCTTGGAACCTATATATGAGCTCGGAATATGGTGGTTCTAGCCAAGTTCATGTTGGCAATGGTGCAGGTTTGCCTATCTCACACTCTGGTTATGGTACTATAGGATCTGTTTCAAAGAATTGAGCTTTTCACTTGCATAATCTCTTAGATGTTCCAGGTATAACGAAAAATTTTCTTAGTGTGAGTCAGTTTGCTCGTGATAATAATGTTTTCTTTGAGTTTCACACTATCTTTTGTCTTGTGAAGGATCTAGCAACCGGTCGAGTTCTGCTCCAAGGGACTCTCCATGAAGAACTCTTTTGGTTTCCTCAGCTTTCTAATGATGTGAAGCACTCATCTACTAAATCTGTGCAAAAAAACTTATAGTACTTTAGTTCCATCTTGTTTTCATACTGTCTCATACATCTAAAGTTGATTTGTGGCATCAACGACTCGGTCATCCTTCTTTACATATTGTTCAAAACACCATTAAACATGTTATGTCGGGTGATATACCTAGAAATAATGCATGTTCATTTGTAATGCATGTTCTCATGGCAATATACATGCTTTACATCATTCTCGTTCTTTGTCTGCCTATACCTCTACACTTCAACTTGTTGTGATTGATTTATGGGGTCATGCACATACAGTTTCTAGAAATGGGTTTAAGTATTACATGAGTTTTGTTGATGTGTACTCTCGATTTACTTGGATTTATTTTCTTCAATCTAAATCTGAAGCTGCATCCATCTTTCATGTGTTTAAAACTCATGTTGAAAAATTACTGAATACAAATATCATTCGTGTTCAAACTGATGAAGGCTCTAAATTAAACCACTTTTTCCTTTCTTTCAAGAGATTTGTATTACACATAAAGACATATGTCCTTATAGCATGAAACAGAATGGCATAGTTGAGAGTAAACACAGGCACATTATTAAATTGGGTCTCACACTTCTTTCATGATTCTTTACCTCTTGTATTTTGTGATGATGCCTTTTCTACTGCTGTCTTTCTCATTAACAGGTTAACAACTCAAATCCTTCGTGGTGTTAGTCCCTTGCAGAAACCCTTTGACCGAAAACCAGATTATTTACAACTTCAGTTTTTGGATGTAAGTGTTTTCCCTATTTTCGCCCTTACAATTCCCATAAACTTGAATTTCGATCAACTCCTTGTACCTTTCTTGGTTATAGTTCCACACATAAAGGGTATAAGTGCCTTAATTCCAATGGGAGATTATATATTCCAAGAAATGTCTTATTTGATGAGCATTCATTTCCTTATGAATCTTCAACTAAAAACTCTGATACCCGGGTTTTAGTGATGTTACTTTGTACACAATCATTGTGGGGGCTCTCCAATATGTCCTTCCTACAGGACCTGAATTGTCTTATAGCCCAAAATTCAAGGCTGAATTTAGCATGCTTTAATAGAGTCAAACCATATAAACTATAAGACAATGTTTTCACTAGACTACCCCATTTAGTTGAGAGGTATATGAATAGGAGAATTTGTGTTGTATTCCTTGAGATTTGAGATTAGGAGGGAAGGTTTTGAATACTACCCCATTATATGATTGAAACCTTTTAATACATTTTCCTATCATTTTTTTTCTGCATGAGTTTTGAATAGTAAAAAGCATTGAAATGGTAAAGAATGCATTTTTAGAAGTTATAAAAGACGGTTCCCAAACATCAGCTACAACAAGATCTAAAGGATTGACATACAAGGTTATTGGAGAATGAAATGATAAAAAATGCATTCTACTAGCTGCACAAGATGAACACACTTAATTTTTATTTATAGTGGAAGCTGCAATGCTACACGATTGTAGGATCCTTTTGACAGTATTATAGACTGATTGTCCTAATCTTTTATGCTAGATATCAATCTTGACTACATTTTTAGGATTTGAGAATTTGGTAGTGAGTACATGAGAAGAAGGAATTGTAGAATTGATCTAATGATTAGTTGATGTAGACAAATCAAAAGAAGCTTTTTACAAAGAGAGGAATAGAGCCAATCAACTCGTTTCCCTTGCAAACATATGGGTAAAATTCAAGATACAAATAATTATCCAATGCAAATTTGCTAACACTAATGAGATTCTTAGTGATAAGAGGAACATGAAATTAGGTTTAGTGTAAATGTGTTATGACTAGTATATTCTCTAAATTTAACAATAGTAGAACCAATACGAAGATTACTCAGACTTATTCCATGGCCAATATACTCCTGATTATCTCCTTGATATGCAGAATTCATTGACATATCAATGAAGATATTATTTGTGGCTCCGGAATGAGGATACCACTGTACATCTTGATTTAGATCGTGCTCAACAACAAATGTGCTCGACTAAGATGATATTCCATTGATGAACTTGCTTCATTTGAGTTTGGACCATAAAATGATCTTTTATAAACCTGTAGTAACATTTTAAAGTAGTATGACCAAATCTTTCACATACATGCTTCCCATGATTACAATATTTCTTTCTTTTTCTATACTTATGACCTTTTCATTTTCTATCAGTTTGTTCATTAGAACTTCACTTTAGCTAAGTAAGATGAACTGATGGCAATTAACCATATGAATTTATTCCAAGATTCATTGTAATTCGGTTCTCATGGGCTTAATAGAGACAAATAGACTTAACCTATTATACATTATCATTTTAACTATTCGGATTTTTATTTTTGATTTTCTGAAACCAAACTCGTTTTTTTCTCAATTAATCTATAATAATCTTTTTCGGTAAAATATTATTGGGTGAAATACTATTTTGGTTTTGAATTTTTACCCTTGTTCTATTTTGATTCTTGAAATTTCAAAAATTCAAGGTTAAATCTTTGAACTTTGAGTTTTGTTTTCTTTTGATCCTTAAATTTTCAAAAGTCCAAATTTAGTCTTTAAGAATTGAAAAAAAAACCATTAATATTGGTCTCTATAGAAAACTTAAAGTCAATATTAATCGAAATTGATTTAATAATGTTAATAATTTAATACAATAAAAGATAAAATGTGAAAATATTTTTAAAATTTATAGAGGAAGATGATAACTTTAATAAAGATATATATATATATATATATAAGGACTAATTTTAAGTTTTTTTGAAAGTCTAAGAACATGAGCGAAATAAACCTCAAATTTTAGGTACTAAAATTAGACTTTTAGAAGTTTATGGACTAAAATGAAATAAAATTTAAATTTTAGAGACTAAAATTGTTATTTTAAAGTTCAAAGACAAAAATAGAATAAGGGTGAAAATTTAGGAAGCAAAATGATATTTTTCCCAATATTATTTTAGTTATTGAACTTTGACATTAATTTCATTTTAGCTTAAACTTAGTCCTTAAATTTGAAGATTTGTTTCATCTTAAGATTCTACAAACAGTAGCAAGTTTAATTTTTATCCTAGCAAGTTTAATTTTTATCCTAAATTTTGGGAGTCATTCCTTATGAATCCATAAACTTAAAAAAAAAAAAAAAAAACTTAAAATTGGTTATTAAAATTTATTGTAAAAAAAAAAAAAACCATTTTCTTCTTTTAATTTTAAAATATGTTCACAATAATAAACACATCTTTGTTCAAATTTAGTCTTAAATTTTTTAGATGGGTTTCAATTCTAGTTCTTGAAATTTCTTAAGTTTAACTTTAATCTTTAAAATTTTGGAAGGTTCCTTTCCATCTCTAAACTAAAAATAAAACATAAATTGGTTATTACAATTTTTTTGGTAAAAAAAGTACAATTCTCTTCAATAAATTTATAAAATATATTCACATAGGTTAGAGTTGTATTTATAGATTAATTTTTAAAAATAAACAACAAAAAAACTAAATAATTCTTTTTTGAATTACAAAAAACTATATAATTATCAAATGTTTATTTTTACAGATGTAATATTATTATTTGAACAAAGTTATATTACTATATTTTAAGATGAAAAAAAAAATAACATTAACCATTCTCTAGATGGAAATTACCATAAAAACAAATGGGTTTGGCTATTATTTTGGTAGTTTAATGGATCTAAAAACATCTCTTTCAACCAAACAAAATTTGAAGTGGAATGTGACATATAAACTAATCTAATCTTTCTATGTTCTTCCATTGAAGAATAAATTGGGAAGTTTCACAACTTTAGTGTACTTGCAAACTATTTATCCCATGGATGTGGTACTTGTACTACAAGTTTCACAATATTTTGTACTACATATTGTATGGATATCACTCATTATACTAAGTTTATCATTAATATACTTAAAAGCTAAAATCAATCTCTAACTATTTGATAGAAAAAAAAAAAATCAATTTATTACTCCCATAAACTTTCTGTACCGCCAAAATTTGGGCTTGGGATTATAGATGAATTTGCGGGAGCTGAATATTGTATAGACATATATAAAAATTAATTAATATCAATAGCGCAGTGGGTCAGTGGTGCAGTGATTCAATTGTTTGGTGTTAATTAATCCAGTTCAACACCAGCGTCACGGCTTCGATCCTGGAAATTGGTATTGTCCCCCTCCGTCAATTTGTACCATACCATTCTGTTATTGTCTAAAGTTATTGACTAGGGCGTGATTCCTTCGTTATTGAGAATTATACATGATCCTTAGGAGCATGGAACAATCATGTTACATTCACTACAAACTCATTATATATGTTCCATTTTAGCATGAACCAGTTATTTTCCATTGAGTATAGACTAATTATGTTACATTGAGCATTGACCAGTTTTGTTACATTTGTGCATCGACCAGTCAGATTCAATTGAGCTGGACCAGTTATGTTCTATTTGTGCATACCCTAGCTAAGTTACATTTAACTTGAACCAATTATGTTAAATTTAGGTCGAGCCTAATATGTTTTTCATGTATGGTTCTTTAACTATGGTTAGTGAGTTCCTGAGGATAGGTTGACTTCCAAGATCACTTCGATACTTGTGTGTTGAATCATTAAGGTTCTTGAGTTTTGAGTTGATAAGCTCCCTTATCTATTAACTATTAAGCTAGGGTTTAACTTCTTAGCTAACTTAATCGCCTGATAGAGGTCTCTGACCAAGTTTGGCTTGTGCTCGAGATTATCGTTTTATGTGTGAGGTTCTAGATGACGTATGTAATTGCTTGTTTAAATCCTAAGTTATTGTATGCATTATGTACCCAAGATTAAAGTTCTGAATATATCATAATTCTCACCATTATTATTTTTTCCCTCTAGGTACTAAGTTATACAGAGAGAAATGAGCCGGACGAGTCAGTTGGATCATGATGGATTCATGTTAAACCTTTTATTTTTGTTTTTCTATTTCGCACTAACTATTTCATTTCAACTATTTCATATTATTATGTTTTTACTTAGATCCTAGTTAAGAGATTTTTTATCTTTTTAACACTATTTAGATTTATTCTCTAAATTGAATAAGAGTATGTTTTGTTTTTAAGAATCTTGAGTCAATAATGATTTTGGCTATGCTCGTTAATAATCACTCAATTTAGACTTTATTTAATGTCGATTGTTTATAGTTGGTATGAGACTGAAGTTGTTGTATAGTTGATATAAGAACTCATGGTCATAGATTATGTCTACTTACTTACTAAGTAAGTTGATGTGTCGCCATTATTTTCAATGTTCCAATTAGATAGGTTGGAAATGAGGGTTTTGAAGTACTGTAACAACCCTACTTTTTTTTAAGGTAACAATTAATTTCGATTTAAAAGGATATTATTTTTAAAATTTGAATTTATTTTTAATTTTTGAAATGTTGGACAGTTTTGCACTTGGGAGTTTTGAAGAGAATTTAAGTCAAAAACGGCATTTTGGTAAATTCTCACCATAGGACGAAATTAGCAAAATGCCAAATTTTGCATTTTGAGTGGGTGATCATGCGCCAATAATTGGATCAAGGGTTTTCGTGCATAGCCAATCGGAGAAAAGGAAAAACTGAAGTTTCTGTGCAAACACGTTTCTCGAGGTGCTGTCATCAGAGAAGTTAGAGTCGTCAGCAGCCTTTTCCGTGCAGCGTCGTCGTTCGCCTGAGCCACGAACCAAATCTCGCCACGCGTCAGTCACCGGTTCGTGCCCATTAGTTCAGATCAGCAGCCAATCAGCTCGCATGCAGCTGTCGCATGCAGGGGGAGCAGCCGTCGTGGGAGAGCGTGTCGTCGCCCGCCTTTTCGTCAGCCAGTCAGATCGCGTCCGAGCCTGCAGTGTTTTCCCGAAGCTGTCGAGCGACATTCCGAGCCTACAACTGTTGTCGAGCCTAGCCAGTGCCCAACCCGAGCCTTCGCGAGCATCCTGAGCCTGCCTTGCACGCGCCCGAACCCAAGTTGTCGCATGTTGCTCGCTCGCCTGTGAGTGAATCCACGTGCCTCCGTCGCCATCTCCGGTGACCGGAAAAATCCGACTTTCATTCCAAAGGTAAATCTCGTGCCCCGAGTCCATTTTTCAAGGTTTCAGGTCCAAATTCTCACCCATTTGACATGTGTAGGCACATTTAGATGAGGATTCTTTCGGGGACCGAATTTTCGACTTCAAGGACCGTTTCGTGCTATTCCAGGCAAAGGTAAGGGATTGTTTTCCAGAATAGGTTCACCGTAGTGTGATTCGAGCATGTCTTGATTTAATTGCATTGAAATTATGTTCTGTGATAGTTGATACTCCGAAAGTATGTTTATGTTGTGTGATCTTGGTATGTGAATTTCGAGAATTATATTAACATGTGATAGCCTGTGAATTTGTATCTGAGATTTATATGATTAAAAAATTAGTTCCAAAAGGAACCGAGCATGTGATTAGTTGAGGTGTTCCAAAAGGGAACCAAACGAGTTAACCTTGAGTCCCAAAGGGGAATGGTATCATTATAGAGCACGAGCTGCAGCTAAGGACAGACGTGTCTTAGTTGTAGTCTTGGAGAAGGGAATTTTCAAATGTCGGGTGAGAGGACGGTATTCCTCATCGCGGTAGTGTTAGGATCGGGTGGCAACCCGGTTAGTTTTACCTACCCAGAGTTCGCTTCATCTTTCTCAGGAACCATGTTTAGGAGTGAGGGTGGGAGATAACCCATTGCGGAGGGTGCTTGTACTACCCTGTCGCGCGAGTGTTCAAGGTCTGGCTGCAACCAGACTGCTTCGGCTCGCTGAGTTGCCCTCACACTGGCAACGGTTACAAAAGAAATTGAGTTTTTGCTTGAGTTAACATTCCATTCATGCTATTATTGTCATAGACCTGTTATGACGATCTTGTACTGGGTTCCCTTACTGAGTTTTCGCGAACTCACCCCTTTACATTGTGGAATTTCTCCAGGTACATATAGGGCTGACCGAGGTGGCTGAGCTGGAACTAATGTGACCATGGGCACGTTTTGAGTCTTTTAATCAATAATTTCGAACATCATTTGAGCTTTCTTTTAAATTCATGAACTATTTATCAATGAGGCATGTTAGGGTTATTTGTGGTGATTTCATTTAATTGTTTTGGAAGGGTACCTGATTTTCTTTTAAATTTCGCAATTGTTGAACTATTGTTTACTTTGTTTGAATTAAATTATGAATTTCAAATTTAGCATGTCTTTGAATAAGATAGTTTAATCATGCGTAAGAGGTTATGGCCAGAGATTGATTTTATGTTGGGTTGGGTCATAAGGGTTTAGAAGTTTGTAGCTTTACATGTCATCTACTTGCTGGTTGTCAGTAGCCCTAGTTGAGGAATAAACATTTTCTTATGTCAAGTGAAACCCTTCAACATTGAAGATTGTCGAGAGACAGAGACTGACAGTTGAGTCGGAAGTTTCAATAATGAGTTCGTCAGCTTGTGAGGTTATGTCAGGTGTTGTACTACAATCAGCACTAGCGCTACCAACTCTTATATTGGAACAACAGACAAAGTTGCCAATTTTTCTAGCACCGAGGTTTATACTTTTCCAATCCCACCAACACGATGACCTGGAGTTTTTTTAGTGGTAGCTCTGCATTCATCAAGTTATTATGCATACTCATGTTCATATTCAGGAATTTGATTCAATTATCTCTCCTCAAATTTAATAGGGGTACAATCAACTTTAAAATTAAAATGATATAAAACATGGATAAAGTTGTATTTTACAAAAAAAAATTAAAAAAAAAAAAAAAAAATCTCGTCTCAATTGGTCTCTTCCTAGACCTTTATTTCTTTTTTTGTTTTCGTTCTCTCTTTTTTTTTTTTTCATTTAAATTTCCTTTTCTCTTATAATATTTGTTTATAATTGACCAAAAATGTTGTTGAATCACAACTCGTTTCCAAAAATAAAGTAATTGTCATTCATGGGAAACTAACAATATGTAAATGAACAATAATCAATAAATGTGAGGGGTTGGAGGACACCCATTTTGAAGTAATTATAACGTTAGCTGCCCAAAGATTCCAATTACTTTGTTTGTGGAGATGATTAAGATGGAGATTTAAGAAAATCCCTATACATTGATAGAGTGCAAACCCCAATAGGCATCAAGATTTAGGTTAAGGTTTAAGTGTGTACTATATAAGGTTGTTTTTATCTTTAATGTAATGTGTGGTTCATATGCCTTCATTCCATTTCTTCTCGCCATGATCTCAGAATTAACCATGACATCTCTACCATTGAATTATAGATACCACCCTAAACTTTTAATTACACCCTTTTAAAGTTTGTTAAGTATTTCAAATAATTTTCATTGAAATTTAAGTGAAAAATAAGAAGAGCAAAATTGTAATTCAATAAGATTGCATCTATATCTTATCTTGTTTGTCTTCTTCCTCATTCCCATTTTCCCTAAACCTCCCAGAATTCTCATTCCCGCTTATATACGCAAGGATAAAAAGCTTTTGAGCATTGATGTGAGGAATTTTTTTAAGGGTTTGTGAGGCACGAAAACTGTAGGGAGAGTGTCACCTCGGCCCAAAGATGGTAGAAGAGCATGACGAGAGAGCCTGAAAGGTGCCTAGGAGTACTCTAAAGGGTACTCGGGTAAGGTAGGACCCAAAAACGTCCCAAAGCAGGCAGATGGGACCTAACCCAGGCCCATGAAGGGTTGGGTGTGACCCGAATCGGGCACACATGGGTCGTGTAACTCCCGACCCGGATCCTCAAAGGCCGAGCACCCTTGACTAGGGCTCTTCATAAGTCTGTGACCAAGACTTGAGCCTCACAGGTAAGAAACCTCCCAACCTGAGCCCTGATACCTTAACTTGTCCCTTAAAGGCTCACGCGCGAGCTTTCAGGGCTTCATTTTCGTCCGAATTTCAAGTTATTCAAGCCTCGGTAGGCCCTATCCAACTATGTGCCCCTCAAATCACCGCTTAAACTCCTCGGTGTGATCCCCACTCGTTCCACAACCGGATCTGCAAGATCACAGTGCTGAAATTTTTGAAATCTTCCTTGTGAATCTTGTGGTTATTGCATGTGATTCAAAGAATCCACAAAGAACAAGAGATGGTTATGCGTGGCCTTCCTATAAGACATTCCAATATATATAATCAGAAAAAGTAAGTTTTAAGTTATTCTTAAATGCTAGTCAACAATTATATGATTCTATATTTGTATTATTTTCGTAGTTTGTTTTTATTTCTTTTGTAATTCATTCTTTATTGTAAACTTACCATCTTTGAAGAGTAGATTTTTTCCTATTTAAGAAGGAATATTGTAACTTTATCATCATTGATAATTAGAATAAGAACTTAATTCTATTCTCTCCAAAATTGACATGATATCAAAAGACGCACCCTACTTCTAGTTGTTAGAATATTCTTTTTTGTTGTTCTTCACATTCATTATGTATCAATCTTCTGCGATGTGTGTTTAATTTTTTTTATTTATTGTGTTTTAGCAAAAACAAAAACAACAAAATGAAAGTACTAGTTCTATTTTTTATTTTTTTCAAAGTCATATTCTAGTTTGTTCGTTTTTTGATAGAGCGTATTTTGTTGGACGTGCTAATATGTTCGACGACTTCTACTACTTTGAAAAATAACTATTTGGTAATAAAAAGGCTCAAGGTTTAAGTAGTATCAGTTATTCTCTTGCACTACAAGAAAAAAACCTAAAGGCGACGAGGGCAACGACGACGGAAGAAAATTCCGTCGCTGTTGATACTCTACGGCAATAGAAAAACACAAAGTCGCCTTTGTGTCACACCAACGGCGACGGAACGCTTGTTCGTCGCCTTACCTCATAGCAAAGGCGACATAAATATTTTCTCTGTCGCCTTTGGTGTAAATCAAGATTTTTAAATTGAGCAAAGGCGACGATATAAGCTCTTTCGTCGCCTTTGCCCAATCATTTCTCCCCAAAATCAATTTTGGGCGGAAAATGTTTGGGCTTCGACGACTGCACCGCTTTCTCTGTCGCCTTTGCCCTAACGTTATTTGTTTTTGGTGAGCAAAGACGACGGAGCTTAATTCCGCCGCCTTTGCCCTCGATTACAGAATGCAAAAATCACCACTTCTTTTCCATTTCTCCGTTTCAATCTTCCATTTTCTCCCAAATCCTCTAAAAAATATCATCCTCTTCGTCACATCTTTCACTGGAAACCACCACCACTCTTCCAAAAGGTAAGATTACATGTTTATTTGGTTTAAAGTTTCATTAAATTTGTTTAAAGTTTCGCTAAATTCGTTTAAGCTTTCGTTAAATTCGTTTGACATTTCATGCTATGTGTTTAATAAGTTTAGATTCGGAATGAAATTAGTTTCATTAGTTAGAAATTAGATTTTTTTTTATAGTTTTTGGATTTAGGCTTTAGGTTTCTTTTAGTGTAGTTTTTAGAATTAGGTTTTGGTTTTTAGAATTAGG
>JBBMEG010000003.1:2599717-2612565 GCA_037832605.1 Cyclanthera cordifolia
CTTGGGGGGTTGCAAAAAGGATGTTTGACGCCACTGGGTTCTTTCCAAACCAACCCCACCCCCCCCCCCCCCCCCGAGTGTCGGCTAAAGTAGGCCAGGACCCCAACCCTCTTGCCCCATGTGGGTCTGGAAAGCTCAATTCGACCCCTTTAGGGGTTGACGATGGCAGCCTTAACTTATTTAGAGGTTGGCCAATGCAATTCAACCCTTCGAGGGTTGGTCAGAGTAGATTTAACCCATTAAGAGTTTACCATGGAGGTCAGGACTCTCGCAGAGGAGTCGATCGAGTCGAAGTGACTACTGGATCGACTGATACGGCCATGAGTCACAGAGAGAGGCCCAAGAGCCCCCTTTAAGGACGAGTCATAGAAGTAAGTGACTGAGACCAAAGACGAGTTCCAAGGAGATCAGTCGAGTAGGCGGAAGTCCCACGAGGTCTGGCCATGGAGGTTAAAACTCTCTCTTTGACGAGTTCACCAAGTCCAAGTAACCCCTAAGATCGTTGTATCGTAACTTAGCAATGACTAGGAGTTACAACAAGAAGGTCTTGACTCCCTAAGGGTCGGTTGTGGAGGTTAGGACACTCCCTCAAGAGTCGACCAAGTCCATAGTGACAAGTGTATCCACTAATAACGCCCAGGAATTATTCTATGAAGGCCAGGACCCCCCCCCCCCCTTCAGGGCAGGTCGTGGAGTGAAAACCCATAAAGGTTGATCGAGACCAAAGCTAACCTTCAAAGAGATCGATCGAGTGGGCAAACGGCAACAGGACTGGCCACAGAGATGAGGACCTACGAAGGTTGACCGATCCATCTAATTTCCAAGTCAAGACCGTTACACCTCTAAGGGGTAACAGTTTTGAGTTATGCAGGTATTCATTCCTGACTTAATGTCGGACGTTTAAGAAGGTTGACCATTAAGCCACCATTAAGTAAGTTTCGGCAGTTATAAGTCTGGCTGCTATAAGATGTGAGGTCCTTCTCCATTTCAATCCAAGTTGAACTACCTAACAACCCTTGTAAGTCGTTCTAAGTTCTAAGCTATCTCTAAATTCTCTCTAAAATACCTATTTAACTTAGGCATCGGAGACCATGTGGCTCACACCACATTGGTGTGCCTAAATTTGTTCTTTTTTGCAGGCTTCTCGTTTTCGGTAAAAGAAATCTTTACCGCTGATCTGGTTGACCATTTTTTGGTATCAACGGAGCCCATAAACCCAAGCAAATATTTGATCCAATAAAAATGAAATTGAAATCTAATTAAAGATTGGTAAACCTAAAAGAGGTATCATCTTGATGTTAAGAGTTGTTCCCTAAATGCCTAGTAATTTGTATATTAGAACAAGCTTTAATGTTATACATTTAATGTCATTTTTTAGTTATTAATAAAAATTATTAGTTTTTTAAAATTTGTCATTTAATAACATCATTCAACCTTTATTGCATTAATTGGGTTAATGCCATATGCTCATGATTATTTGGATGTAGACTTAGACAAGCATGTCGAACATACAAGTGGATCTAGTTCCAAATCAATAACCTAAAACGTCTACAATATATGAATAAAGGTAAAGGCACCTAAGTTTTGGTGGCACGGTTGGTACAACTCACTTTGCAAGAGTTGTAAACAACTTAATCTTGGTTGTTCATGTAAAGACATGTGAGTGGGGGTGGCTATGCAAAAAGGAGATTTTGCATAAGACGGGATCATAAGTTTTATGTTCATGTAGAGACATCAACTACTTTGCTAAGAATGATCGTATGTCAATTTGATCTTAATCATGAGTGGGTTGCGAACTTCTACTTTATGAAAGTGTCATTTGATGTGCTTAGGTGAGACCAGCCAAGAACGCTAGGTCAATAAGCCTCCCACATTGAAAATTGTCGTAGTGAGTGGCTAGGAACACAACGTGTTAGGAAGGAATTAATGTCTTCCCTAATTTTGAGGAATATGTAGAGTTCTTCCCTTAAGAACTAATTCCAATACATGTCTCTCATTGGCTCGAGGGTGCACTAGTTTATAATGGGGGCAATAAACAACTTGTTTATTAGTGGAATCAGTGGCATTTAAGGAGAAATATGTAATCACAAGGGTAGAACAAATTTCTTATCCATAAGTGAACTACGAACATGCTCATGAAGGATCATATAACAATTGACTGATTATATCCGTGGACGTTAACTTGTCCTATAGTGCGAAAGAGTTCATCACAAATCTTTAGTGGAACAAGCATGTTGTTAAGGAGGAAGAATTGGATCTCGAGTCGTTATAGCTTTTGACCTATACATCCACCAATCCTCGGGTTAGCTTATAATTACTAGTACACCCTATTTTATTAGAAAGTGGATTTGAACCGTTCAAATTCACAGATTAATTATGCAGACATTATTAATAGAAGTGTTAAGTTTAATTATTAAACTTAATTAATTAATTTATATGATTTATTAATTTAATATTTATCAAATAAATATTAAAGAAGAAAAAATAATTATTTGATAAATTAATTAAAAATAATTATTGATGGAACTGTTAATATATCGGACATATTAAATTAATTATTTGATGATTATTAAGTTGAGAATTATTAATAATATGTTGGACATATTAAGTTTAGTAATTATTGAATAATTATTAAAGAGATAATATTAATTAATATGTTGGACATATTGATTGGATTAATAATTATTAAGGTAGAGAATTAATATATTGGACATATTAATTTAATTATTGTATGATTATTAAGTTGAGAATTATTAATAATATGTTGGACATATTAAGTTTAATAATTATTGAATAATTATTAAATAGAGAATATTAATTAATATGTAGAATATATTATGAAATTGTTCAAAATAAATAAAACAAAATATATAATAGCAAAGAATCTTCAAACAATCTTATCTAGCTATTAGACTCACTTTTCTAATTCCTTCGTAGGTAGCCAGTATGATTGAACCTATCATCTTTTAAGACCTCTTGACCACTAGACCACTACATAATGATTGAATTTTAATTTATATTCTAACTATTATTATGGTTTTTTTAGAACTAAGCAATATTTAGAAAAGTGGAGTATTTGGATATACCGTGCATGCCTCCTTAGTGGTGCCTTTTTTAAGTTAAAAAAGTGTGTGTGTGTGGTGCCCAAGGAGGTTGCATGGTATGGATGCGGCCTAGGCTGCATCCAAATACTCTTCTTTAGAAAATAATTACAAAGGTAGGTAAAAAGAAAAACAATTAGCAAAATTAATTTATATTTTAGTTTAAGAAATTTGATTTAATGGTAAAAGACAACAATAACTTCATATAGTAATTAGTACAGTATTAAAAGTATAGAACATAAAGCTTACATTTCCGACAAAAACCACATCTTCATCATCAGGAAAAAAAACTCGCCGACCATTCTTCAGATCATCGTCGGGTGGAAAAATCGACTTTGTATCACCGACGTGGTGACTTGTCTTTGCCACCAAATGAAAGAACACGACTAATCATTTTCCTGATGTGATAATTATCGTTGTTCGTCAATCCAGAAAAGGTAGATTGGATTGGAGTATCCTAGAAGTCATCGTTTCTGATGGAAACCATCACCTTCCTCAACAACGGTTATAATCGATCTTACATACAAACTAAATATACCTAAACAAATCTACATATTTTTTTTACAAAAAAATCTCATAAAATACATATTACAAAGTTATTGCTCCATTCTAACTTTGAAATATTGTTTATCAGTATTGAAATGGACATATTCAAAGTATTTATGTTGTATTGATTAACAATACAATCATTCTAATATATAGTAAAAATACCATATTTATTATTAATATTGATTTAAATCAAAATCTTATTGAAATCAAAACAAAAGTCCTTTATTAGATGCGATTTAACCTAATTATAAAAAAATCCGATAATATTAATTTAATTTTCAATTTGATACAAAATCAATAAAACACAAACCACTCCTAATCAATAAAGCACAAACCACCTCTAAGAGCCTTTGCCTCATTTATTTGATTGAGAGGCCAACTTGTTTTCAACCAATAACTTTGAAACGGTAGATTTTATCCCGCTTTTTGTTGTAGGTTTAAAATCAAATTATCTTAATAATAAATAATATGACCAATATTCAGTCACTTCAATTATTTATTATTATTATTATTGATTCATCAGAAGTAAAGATGTGGATTCCAGCTATAACCTTGTTGATGTCGGAAAAAAGAAGAATTTAGGACACATTGGTGTGGTGTGAGATTTAGGAGAAATATTTTAGAAGACTTACAAACTAAGAATGACTCAAGAATACTTAGCATGGTTTAGCTTATGATTTGTCGTCCCTTGGAATGGGGAATGAACTGCTTATAACAGTCGGTCTCGTAACCGCTGCAGCTCTCTTATGGGCGACTTAATGATCGACCTTTAAAAACGTCCGTCATTAAGCTGGGTATGAATATCGGTGTAACTCCTGACCCTTACCCTTTTGAGGTGTAACGGTCTTGACTCTAGAGTTACTTGGACTCGGTCAACCTTGAAAGGTCCTCACCTTCACGACCGACCACTTAGGGGTGCATCCTTCTCGTTGTAACGCTAGGATGCCACGGGTGTGCAACGTCTCTTAGTGCTACTTTGACTTAGTCAACTTATCCATAGGAAAGCCCTAACCTCCACGACTAACCCACTCTGGTTGGCCTACTCGACCGTCCTCCCCAGAGGTCAGCTTTGGACTCGGTCAACCCTTACGGGTCCTCACCTCCACGACCAACCCACTCGGGTTGACCTACCCGTTGTAACAGGGGACGCTACAAGGTGCAACGTCTCCTTGCGTTACTTGGACTCAGTCGACTACTGGGGGAGAGTCCTAACCTCCACTACCGACCCACACGGGTTTGCCTACTCGTTGTAACTCTAGGACGCTATGGGGTGCAGCGTCCCTGAACGTTACTTGAACTTGGTCGACTCATCCGCAAGAGAGTCCTAACCTCCACAACTAACCCACTCGAGTTGGCCTACTCGTTGTAATTGGGACGTTGCGGGGTGCAACGTCCCCATGTGTTACTTGGGCTTAGTCGACTCTAGGGGTGTCCTGACCTCCTCGACCAACCCACTCAGGTTGACCTGCTCGTTGTAAGGAGGGACGCCGCCGGGTGCAGCGTCTCTATACGTTACTTGGACTCGGTCGACTCTTCGGAGAGTCCTGACCTCCACGACCAACCCACTCGGGCTGGCCTACTCGTTGTAACTTTAGGACGCCACGGGGTGCAGTGTCCCTAAGCGTTACTTGGACTCGGCTGACTCGTCCACCGGAGAGTCCTGACTTCCACGACCAATCCACTCGGACTGGCCTACTCGGCGTAACTTCTGGTCGTTATCAGCGGATCGAGTCGTTACATGGACTCGGTCGACTCTAGAGGAGTCCTGACCTCCACGGCTTTCCCCCTAAGGGGTGTTCACCTTTTTTTGCCGACCCGAGAGGGGCGAGGCTGCAAGGGCCGACCCCCGAGGGTCGAAGAGTTCCCTGGCCGACCCCCGAGGGGTCGGTAATGGCGTGGCCGACCCCCAGAAGGTCGTCATGGACCTGATCGACCCCATGGGGATCAAGGCCTCCATTTGGCCGACCCCCGGAGGGTCGACATTGGCTTTGTTGACCTTGGGTGGGTCCCAACCTCTTCCGAGTTTTTTGTGATATTTTTGGCTTACAACAAACCTCAAGATTAATGAGTTTTACTATATGTTATTAGAGTTCTACTCTTATTGACAAGACTCTTTTATTAAATTAAAAACAGCAATCTTTTTGCAGAAAATAAAATAAAATTCAAACTATACAATTAAAATGAAGAGAGATAATATTTTATATAATTTAATAACTACTAGACTATATCTTCTAATCTAAACTTTAAATATGATAGAGTTAGAAACCAAAATAAGCAATGTTTGATTATGAAAATAAATGATTAGAAAATCAAAAAAAATTTATTAATAAATTTTATTTCAAATTCAACAATAATCTTTTGTAATAGTTTGACAAAGGCTAGTTCTCTTAATTTTAAAAATATATTAAGAGGGGAAGCACTCTTTTTAAGTCGTAAAATTATAGACAAACAAAATAACTTTGAAGTCAATTTCACACCGGTTAAAATATATAAAAAGTTTTGTTGTTAATGAATAATCTCTTTATAACAATGTGTTCTATTTAATGCAACTTTCCGTTCATCTAGTTCAAATGTTCACTATTTCATTTATTATTTTATTTTTCTAATTATTATTTTCTTCAATAAAAAATAACTAATTTATTTTATTTATTTCAAACACAATTTATCGTATTCTTTTATTCTTCTATTTTTTTTTTTTTTTTTTTTCTGTCCAAACCCCTTTTAACTTTTGCCCATGTTATCTGGTACTGCTATTTTTTTTAGTTACCTCTAACTAAGTTACAAATTATGATATGAATCAATTATATTATTAAATATATATTAAAATAAGTCTTCTTGCTTCTTTTTTTTTTTTTTTCCTCTAAATTTCATTCAATTACCAATTGTGTTATTGTTAAAAGAAGAAAGATCCAATTATCAACTTTGATTACCCTCTAGACTAGGATCTTCTAAGAGAGAAACATCTCAACTAGCTCCAACTACTAATTACCTTTTGATAAAAAAAAAAAAAGAAGTTTTTGGTCTCTCTTAATCTAAGAGAGAGACAAGTACGTACAGAGCTCTAAGAAGGTCTCCCCAGAAACCAGTGAGTGAGCGTTTTCCAGGCATCATGAGATGCATTTTTGGCCTACGACAATACTCATTTGAGTGTCAATATTAGGTGTGTCTTGGGCTCATTTGTGAAAGATATGAGACCTCAAAACGAGCTGTTTGGAAAGCTGAGGGGAACTTGTTTTAAAGACCCTAGGGGCTAGGTGAAGGGAACAAGCGATAAGGAGGCGAGGAGACGTCCAATGGTAAGGACTCTTCTCCGAGTGACGTCTTTTCAAATCGGTGTACGAGTTAACATGGAGGAAAACAACCTTTCTCCAAGGAAGAGCAATGGGTAATGAAGGAGGAGTTCTCCTTTCAATTAGGGATGAAGCAACTAGGATGGAAGGTTAGTGAACTTTGAGATCCTTGTGTCAGTAGTTGGTTCCCTTTCAACATTGGAAAGAAAGGCATTGCTCGATCAAAGTGGAAGATAAGGTCGAAAGAGGAATCAACTTTAGAGATATCCATGACGAAGAATAGGTAACGTGAAAGCTAGGAAGTGTTTTTTATGGTTTTGGGGAAGCCATCAGAGACATGCATGGGTTCAGTCAGGAGTCAAGAAGGCTTACCATTTGGAAGGTTATGTTAGTGTCAACGAGCCAACTATTGAACTGAGATATATAAATACGTTCGGGCAATGAGCTTTCGAAATTTTCAAAAAAGATTAAACCAGCTCTGTGGGAGAGGTTTGTTTCTCTAACCAAACGAGTGGTTAAGTTTTTAGTCTGGTCAATTAGTCTGACCGTCAATTGCTCTACACCATTTGGGTTTGTGATTAAAGGATCTAGTTCAACTAAATCAGCCTTTTCTTTAGACCAATTATCTCATTCTCCCAATTTCTTCAACACTCTTTGTGTTATTTTTAATATGTTGATTTTTCTTTTTCCTATTAGTGTTGATTTTGTAATCGGTTCTATTACTTAGATACTTTTGATGATTTGTCATACTCAAATCTTAAAGTGTTTTTTGTTTTTCTTTTGACCCTGTAATAGAACACTTAAAGTTTGATCTTAAAGTGGGTTCTATTACTACTCGATCGTTCTTCTTCGGGTTAAGAAGTAAAGTTGATGTCTTGTTAATATCTTCTGTTTTATTTTTGATGTATGAGATCAATATTTTCTACTTGCTTTCGTTTTAAGTATTGGCTGCTCCGGTTGATTTTTGTCATTGCAGTCATAGGGTAAACTTATTCCCAAAGATAAGTTCAATTTTAAGAGGAAGTACTTTATCCATGGATTTGGATGCGTAGTCTTCTTTTCTAGATCAGCTCTGATCAGCTCTGTTTCAACTTACTTTGATGGGGTCATTTGCTCAATCATGGACAACAATATGAGATTGCCCCTCAAAGTCTATCTAAAACTCTCCAAAATAGGAGACTTGATATGATGTTTTTCTTTATAAACAGGATGAATCTTCTTATTAGTTTTTCCTTAGTATGGCCACACTCTAACATGTGAAGTTGTTTGATGTTATAGGAAAAATATTTCCTAAAAAATACTCGGATAAGGCCGACACCTACCAAGAGGGTAGCCAAAGCCACTTCAACCCCCCTAGGGGGCCGGCCATGGAGGTCGAGACCCTTGACGGACGACCAAGCCCAATCCCGCCTCTCGAGGATTGGCTATGGAGGCAAAGACTCCCTAGGGGTCTGCTAAACCTAATCTGATTTGTGAGGGTTGGCCATGGAGGCTAAGGCCCCCGAGGGTCGATCAAGCCCAATTCGACCCTTACGAGGGTTAAAGAAGGCTAGGACCTGTTAGGGTTGGTCATGGAGGTTAGGACTCTCTCTTAGGAGTCGACCAAGTCGAAGTAACACTTAGGTGCATTGTGCTATTAGGTGACAACGACCAGAGGTTACACCGAGAGGACTAGGATCCTCCTAGTGTCAGCCATGGAAGTCAAGAACCTTAGCAGTCGACCGAGACCAAAATCGACCACGAAAGGGCGAGGACCCCATAGTGGTCGCCCATGGAGGTTATAATTCTCTATCAAGAATCGATCAAGTCCAGGTAACATTTAGAATCCTTGTGCTATCAAGTGGCAATGACCAAAGATTACACCGAGAGGCCCAGGACCCTCAAGGGTCAGCCATGGAGGTAAGGACCCACAAAGATTGATTGAGAGGGCGAGGATCCTATGGGAGCAGGCCGTGGAGGTTAGGACTCTCTCATAGGAGTTGACCAAGTCCAAATTACATGTAGAACCGTTGAGTTGTTAAGTGACAATGACTTAAGGTTTCACCAAGAGGTCTAGAATCTCCCAGGGGTCAGTTGTGGAGATGAAAACTAGTAAGGGTTGACCGAGACCAAAGCTGACCTCCAAATAGTCATTCAAGAGGGCCAGGACCCCGCATGACAGGTCGCCCATGGAGGTTAGAACTCTCATCCTAAGTCATTCAAGTCCAAGTAACATTTAGAACAGTTACACCTCTAAGTTGTAATATTTAGAAGTTACACCGAGATGGCCAGGACCCTCAAAGGGTCGATCATGGAGGTCAGGACCCCTTAGGGTCGACCAAGTCCAAGTAACATTCAAAACTGTTACACCTTCATGTTGTAATGGTCAGAAGTTATGCCGGTACTTATTCTAGACTTAATGGTTGACGTTACAAGCGAATGATCATTAAACCATCATTAAATGCCGCCCAAGTAACATCACGATCATTAGTTATTCCTAAGCTAGCAAACTCTCTCTAAACACCATCCAAATACTTTACTAACTTAAGCATCGGAGGCCTGGTGGCTCACACTACCTCAATGTGTGTAATTTTTAATTTTTGTATGGACATCTCGTTCTTGATGATACAAATCATTACCGTTAACAGTCGAGTTTGTGGTCCCTTTAATAATTTTAGGTTGTATTATTGGTTTTAGTTTATGAATTGAATTGTGTTTTTCAAAAATAAATAAAACTATCAACTATGATTTTCTTTTTTTTTTTTGTATTTTTGACCGGGATGAATTTAAATAGTTAAACAAAAGAAACCCAATGAATTTAAAATGATATTAATAAATGAATAATAAATGATGGTGAGATTGGAAAGTCTGACCAGAACGCGGGTTTCCGGTTAAGACACGTGAGAACAGAACACGAGCCAAAACTAAGCATTTGATTTGGGAGTGGCTTATATTAAATCGTCCAATCACTTTCATAAAATATCCAAATCTCCCATCTTAAGATCAATAATAACAAATTATAAACAGTTTAATTAAAAACCTAAATCATGGTCCTCAGTTTTATCTTTTTCCCCCCACGATCCAAATATATAAATATTTGCTTTTTTTTTTTTTTTTTTTTTTTTTTTGAGTTTAGATCCAATAATAATAATATTCATAACAAGTTAATTAATTATCACAGATGACCAGAATTATTTGATTATTCTTCTTTGTCATGTTATATATTTTTTTGTTGTGACAATAAATATATATTACTTCAAAGATTGTAGGCATAATTTAATCAATTATACGTAAAAAAATCTAAATTCATGACATTAAGTATCTCTTGATTAATCAAATACGAAAAAAATACTAATTAAATTAATGTTGTTGTGATGATTTATACTTGTAATTGAATAATTGTTTGGATGAGTTTGAAAATTTAAATTGGGTAGGCTCAAGAAGAGATTTATTCACTTTTTAAATTTTGAATAATAACTTACTATTATTTTATTAGGTGAGATCAATTTCTAACTTGAATAATTTAGCTTCTTAAACGTTTGAATTTAATGTCAAACTCTGAAGATGAATATTAAATTATCAATGAGTACTTCATAATCACTTTTAAATTAAGATTTTTTGTTTAAGATTGCATCAAAATTGTCTCCAAGGGGGCAACCCGGTTGAGGTGTGGGGCGTTTGGGCATGCTTCTTCAAGCATCTCTGATTCGAGACTGTTGGGAATGCTTAAAATATAAAACTGTTGAAGTATCTTTGGTTTTTGCCTTGGGACGTGCTACCACTCCCCAGATGTGGTAGGGCTCATATGCTAATATGGTAGCTCGATAGAAGTTGTAAACTCCGCCTAACTTGGGGAGCTAGCTTCAACAGGTCGGTTAAACAAAAAAAAAATTACATCAAGATCAAAACTATAATTTAGTGTTTATTTTTTAACCTTGTGATTTATTTAAATATTTGAACTTCTTCTTAACAATTACTAATATAATATTAAACGTAAAATTTATTTAAAACACATTACAATACAACTAGTCGAACAATATTAGTTAGTTTAAGTTGAACTTTAACCTTAATTAAACCACTGATATTGAAGCTTAAAAATAATTCATAAGATAAAAGTACAAAAAATTACAATTAAATACGTTAGATATTTGAAAATAAAATTTTGATATTTTTATGAAAAATAGATTAACCATTTAAACAATTTATAAATTTTTTATATCAAAATATATTTTTGAAATATTTTAAAGTTCAAAAACATTTTTAAAATTAAACTTTAATATTTTTATCCAAATTTAATAAGAGTATTTATAAAGATTTCGTGAACTTTATGAATATTTTCGAAACTTTTGAAAATTCATGAATAATTGACAAAAAGTCAAAATTTCAAGAATATATGGGACAATTTAATCTTTAACAATATAAGTATTTTAATTTTGAAATGAAATATCTTGGGATAATATTTTAATTAATTAATAATGCACCTAGTTTGCCCAACTTGTGTCCTTTCAAGGAATACATAACTTTTTTTAATGTGTATAATTTCATCTGTCATTTCATAACTTTGTTTTGGGTTGGTTTGTGATCAATGAAGTTGGCTTTTTCTGAAAAAAAAAAAAAAAAAAAAAAAAATCATATATTCACTTTTGATTTCATGAAAAATCATTAATTAAATAACTCAAAATTTTGAATTTCTCCAACAAAAGAAATGAGTTTAATTATCCATTTATATGAATTGAGTTTGATTCAAACAAAGAAAATTTCTTTGAATGAGTTACTGGTTCTGCTTAAATTTAATTTGGATTATTTTATATTCAAATTTATTATTAATATTAAAAAATTACTTAAAACATAATTATACAAGTGTATATATATTTTGGGCTTTTTTTCTCATAAAAAGTTTTATAAATTATTAGGTAAGTCTATAAAAAAATATATATATAACTTAACATAAATGAAATTTAATTGTTAATAAAAGTTAATATGTTGATATTTCTATGGATAATGAATAACAAATATATGTTTGTATAAAAACAAAGACAAGAACAACAACTCTATCGACCAAACTCAACTCGAAAGTATAAGAGTTGGTTTGAGTTGAGTTGAGTTAGATTGAGTTGAATTGTTTAAACACATATAAGCCGTTTGTTTTAAAGTTATATTTAACTATTATAAATAAACTTTTGTAATTATTCTTCAAACGATCTTATTCAAATAAACTATTGCCATATCTTTTATTTCAAAAACTATTGAAAATAATTATTTTCAACTACTTAAAATAATTTTTCTTACAATTATTCATCAAAACACTTCAAGATCAAACCTTTGATCAATTAATACGAAAATCTCCTTAACCCAGTTCAGTCCAACTTATATAAACTCCTATAATCATCGTACTAAATTCTAACTTTATTCTAACCATCCCTATATTATATATTTGATTACTTTTTTGAAATGTAGTTTGAAAAATTGAAATTTATCTATAAAATATTTATAAAGTATGGGAATAAAATAAGAAAAAATTGAATAAAAATGAAAAGGAAGGCAATGATGATGTGTCATTGAAAGAGATGAGGCTGTGAGTAGCAGTTTTTGTTGACTACAACAATCCTTAACTATGATTAGCTATTCAAGTGGGACCTACCTATAGAATCTTCTACACCACATAGACCATGCCTCTTCTCTTCTCTCCCATTGGTTAAAATAGGAGAGGATAAGATACACCATTTCATTTTCCCCTTTTGTCAAATTATCCTTTACTTTTTTTTTCTTTTCTTTTTTTTTTTTTTATCCATATTTTTTATTGTTACAATATTTCATTTCTATACATTTTTAGTTATTATCCTTTCATTTGAACTAAATTATTGTTAACTAAAATGATAAAGTTATTTTGTTTCTCTAAATTTTTTTAACTTTTATTCCTTACATTTTA
>JBBMEG010000003.1:2615471-2630410 GCA_037832605.1 Cyclanthera cordifolia
GAAATAAACACAAGTTGGGCTATAAAAAGACGAATACGTCATGTTTGCCGACATGAAAAAGTTCAAAAATAAAAATATATAAAATTATTATTTAAAGAGAAAAATAAAATGAAAATTAGGCCACTTGAAAAGGAAGCAAGTTGGTGGGGGGACGACATTAATCTCTGTGTGTATATAAGTTTCAAGTTTAGATAAGCTTTAAATATAATTTTCACTTCTTACCTTTGTGGGTTGCTGTAATTAAGTGGTATAGATTTGAATCTTTCATTTTTATTGTTGTAAATTAAAAAAAAAATAATAATAATGAAACTCTCTTACCTTAATTTTTAGAGGGTTTGAAGTATGAGATCAGGTTAATTACTCATTTTCAAGTTATTGATCATAATAATGTATTTTATTATAGTTATTATATTGGATATATATATATATATATATATTTTTTTTTTTAAATGGCATATATGTAATAGAGTATTCTATATGTAATTTTTTTTTGCAAAATATTTCTTATTTAGAGATTAGGGTTTTTCTATTCAAAGAGAGTTATTGTTTTATCAATTAATGAATAATAACTTATTACAAATCAATATGGTATTAGAATAGAAAGTTTTAAGTTCAAGATCTTGCTAAGCCGTTTACTCTACATTAAATTTTAGTGTCTATGGTTTGAAAAAAAATTATAATTTAGTTTTTATAGTTTGAGAAAAATAAAATTTAGTCAATAAGAGATTTGATAAAAACTAAAAAATAGTTTGTAGGTGATAAAATGAATTTATAGGTTTAATGATGAGAGTGTGAGATAAATAATTTATTGGACCAAAAAATTGCATCTTTCATACCTATTGCATCTACAAAGTTAATTAGCCTAGGAGTTATAAACAACGTGAATTATTTTTTAGGTTTTAACAAATCAGACACGACTTAATTTTTTTTTTTTTAATTCTAAGAACTAAATTTTATAATTCTCCAAAAATTAAAGTCTAGATTTTTAAATGATATTGAGTAAACTCTATCTTTTCGTCAAACTAAAATGACCAATTTACGGAATTAAAATAAAAACAATCCAACATTTTTTTTAGAAAACCCAAGTTGTGTTTATTCATTGATTCAATTTTAATTTACTATATCAATTTGTTGTGATTGAATTATAAATGCATTAAATTCAATTTTGATATTTCATAGGCTTACAATAGGGTTTATTTTTTTTGTACAATATAATAAGGTAATTCTGACTATATATAACCACTAAATTGTATTTATTTGTTTAATTTCCTTTCTTTTTATATTTAATTTTATTCATCCTCGAAAATTAAAATAAAACAGCGTTTACTACGTTGTTTCATTTTGGTCAACTTGAGCAAGGAATTCAAATTGAACAAATAAATAAATAAATAAATCAAATTGATACATAAAATTAAAATTCAATAGGCAAAAAATAAATTAGTCACCGGAATCCAAGGATATCAATTTTTATTTATTGTTTTATTTCTATAACACATTTAAAATATAATAAATAAATACAAAAAATTCACTTTATTTTCTTTAAATTTTAACACCGACCTTTTCTTAATTAGTTGAGAAATAGAGAATGTTTGTTATACAAATTTAATGAAAGTCTTCTACTTATTGTACTTAACGTCTACGTAGAAAAATGAAGAAGATTGAAATACGCTACAGTATTGTACAGTACAGTACTGTACAGTACAAGTTTAATAATGGTTGAAACAGTCAACTTAAAGTAATGCAAAAATTAATGGCTTTCAAACTTAATCAACAGTAACGCCATATGATAATAAACTTGAAAAATAATATTAAAAAAAAAAAGAAAAGAAAAGAAAATAATAATAATAAAAGTACAAAAAAAAGATATTTGGAAATCTGATTGGTCAAATAGTTTACTTGGTTCTGCATCAGACTTCAGCTGGAATGATACTAATAATAGCAATTGACGTATTACCAAACAACATATGAAAAGCCTAATATCAAAAGCTAGTGGAATTTTCTCCGATTTCTCTTAATTAATAATTATCGTATTAGATCTTAATTCTGGTTCGTTCATTAATGAATAATAAATTAAAATCTCTATTTTTTTTTTGTATGGTGTTATGAACTGCGACGTGGCCGTTTCTCCATCGCTTCCTGTAATATTAATTTAAGTATATAATTAACCATAATTACCCTACCAACACTGATTTTTTTTTTTTTTTTTTTTTTGAAAACTAATTAGGGAGATGAACCACAAATTTTAGATAGAGACCATAAATGTTCTCGAATAAAGGAGAATTAAATATTAGACTCGTGATGTGGCGTTGAACTGAATTACTATCAAATAATAAAATTAATGTGACACCAATCGTATCTGTTTAACCTTAATTTAATAAAACAAGAGGAGATGCTACAAATGCTAGAGATTGACCTTCCTCTAGTTGTATGCTATAAATTCATTATAAGTTAAGGAATGAACTCCCTCGATGTATTTTGAATGGGTTTAATTAATTTGGTAGATTGCTAATTGTGAAGATATAAACGTTATTTTGTAAATATATAAGCATGCCTAAACTTGTTAATTCATGTTGCAAAAAGTAAGGATACATGAGTTAGTTAGAGTAAAGAAATTTTTTAGACCAATTTAAAATTTTGGGTTGATAAATACATCAACACATCCAATCTTCATTATTTGTGAAATCCAACCAAATAATATTTATATTGGGTGTTGATGCCGAAAAATGGAAAAAAATATATTTTGTAACGACCCGACCCAACACAGAGTAAAACTTCGTGCCTTAACCTCTTGTGCATGAAATAAATAATACTAAACTTCACATAGACATGCTAAAATATCAATTCCTTTTATTGAAATAATTTAAAAATCATAACAGTATTCCAGGGTACCCAAAAACAATAAAATAATATGAAAACCTATACTAAACATGTCTCAAAACCAGGTTCATGCTTTAAATGGTAAATCAAATTATAAACTTGAGAATAAACAGTTAAAACTCTAATGCAACTATGCCCATGGTCACACCACCTTCAACTTAGCCATCCCGGTTCACATGTGAGTACCTGGAGGGAATCCACAATGGAAATGGTGAGTTCACGAAAACTCAATAAGGGATCCTAGCACGGGATTTAACAAGAACATATAAATAACAAGAGAAACACAAAAAGTAACATGATTACGTAAATGTCTCAACTTTGAACTTTAACTCAATCTTTATCTCATTTTGAAACTCAAAGCTTTATCCTTAAATCTCAAACTTTATCTTTAATCACAGGCTTAAACTTTAATCTTTAATCTTGGTAGCATATACTACTGTGAGAGCACCTCGGCGAGCCGAAACAATCTGGTTGCGACCAGACTTCGAACACTCGCGCGAAACGGTAGATTAAAGACCCTCTGCAGTGGGATATCTCCCGACTCACACTCCTAGCACGACACAGGAGAAAAGTCAAGCGAAGTCTGAGTAGGTATGGCTAATCGGGTGACCCTCCTATCCCTAACACTACTGCGAAGTAGGAATATATTCCTCAACGCCCAACACCTGAACTAATGCCCTAACCGAGTCTAACAATCTGGCACGTCTGACCTAACCGTAGCTCGTGCTCTTTAAACTCGTGTCCCCTTCGGGATCTTTAACTCCAATAATCTCAATGATTCCCTTTAGAACTCTTAACTAAGAACACACTACTCGGTTAACAAACTCCACCCCCTTTGGAACAATCAACATGAACCTATCACATGGAACTCACAACTAGACATGCTGAAACTATCTTGGTAATTAAAACAAGTGGCATTCAATACGAAGATCTCAAACTATATCATACGAGACATCCTAAATCTCTGGAATCAATCCTAGGGGCAACATAATAATCTCGGAACCAAACATGCTGAACTAACTTTGATTAACGAATGTAAATAAACTCAGAAATTATGCTGAAACAAACTAAATATATCATATAGGGCATCTTAAGACTCTAGAATCATGCAATCGTTGTAAAACAATCATTCAATGCTTAACTAATTAGATACATGTTCAAGAATGCCCACAACGATCCTATACTGGGGAAACAGTCCCTTACCTTGGTCGAAAACCGCTCGAAACAATCATTGAAACTCGAAATTGGAATATTCTCAAAATATCCACCTATAAGTGGCCATACAGAACAAACGAGTGTGAACTAGCTCTTAACAACCCCAAAACAGACTCGGGACACGGGATTTACCTTAGGGGTGAAGTTTAGAAATTTTTCGGTCAATGGAGACGACGACGACAATGGGGGCCTGTAGAGACTGACATCGGCGCGTGAGGCTACGCTCGTCGACGTGTGAAGAATGGCTAGGGAGTAGGCTCAAGTGCGTCTCAGCAGGCTCGAGGGCGCGACGCTGGTTCGGACTAGAAGTGGCTAACATTGGCGAACACTGCAGGTTCAGAATCGTTTACCCAATCTGAAGCTGCGATCAACGCTGGTGGTCCACAGAAGGCCGCGAGACACGTGGCTACAAATCACAGGCGGGGCATGGCGGCGAACGACGATTGGTTGACTCGGCGACGCCTCTGATTGGCTACGACGTAGGTGGCCGCTGATTGTACTCGTTGGCGGTGCTGATGCGTGCAACGATGGCCCAATTGTTCGCTTGCCTCGAAAGTGGGAACGAATCATACGTGGACACACAGCTCCTCGGGGTTGGCTGCACAGCTGACGCCAGCGACAGCCCAGAGACTCGCATGGCGGCTGTACGGAAAATTGAAGGGAATCTCTCGATTTTAGTAATGATGGCACAATCATTAGGCTATGATGATCTAATGATGGGTGTTTATAACCTTTGTCCTCTTCCCTAATTTGTCTAATCTCTATTTTTTCTTTTACCGCCTGAAATTACCGAACTCCCCCAACTCACTTAAATTGCAAAATTAACCTAATTTCCTTGAAAATACACTTTTTCCCTTTCTCTCTTTAAGTCAAAATAACCTTTATTGAAGGGTGATTTTTGTCCAAATTCACCCATGTTTTTTCCCAAATAATTAAATTGAAAATAATGTTTAAATCCTTTAAAAGAAACCAAAATTTAGGGTTGTTACATTTTTTAGTCCTTAGTTTGGCATGTAGTTTCAACTGGTTCATATGTTTCAAAATTAAATATGTTATTTATGACATTTCAAGTATGCTCACTATTGATCATTAGGTTGGATCTAATTTCAGCTTTGACTCTATCTTTAAAATTGAACATTTTTTTTTTCTGACATTTGAATAATACTCTCTTTTAGTTTACTTTTAGATTTATTTTTAAGAAAAATATTTTTAAGAAAAATAATTAAATTCACTTCAGAAGTTCAATAATCAGCTTATTCATATATTAAAATTTAAAATTAGTTTAATAACCATGTAACACCCGAAAAATTACAAGATAACATTTTATAAATAACAACAGGATAATAACCAGAGTTCTAAATTTGAGTCTCAATCCAACTACCACCTCACATAACCCACCAATCTCAAGCAAGTCTCGCCACCACAACCAATAGAAGCATGTCATAAAATATCATAGCATAACGTAAGTATATACATACAAAGTAAGTAGTTTATTTGTGTTATAAACTATCTTTCATCACCGGAAGCTAAATGGTCACAATAGTAACTCCTGTACACGGATCGACCATGTCCATTGTATTTGAGATCTCAAGGTTCTCAACCCCTTACACTATACCACTCTATCTGACTTGCACATTTCTACTCCAATCTAGAGTACAACTCTCTATTCACCAAACTCTCTCACTAGAGCGTGGAACTCATCTGAACATGCAGCTCAGAAATACATCACTCATTCACCAACTGATAACTAGCTAGCAAAACAACTTGCAACTACATGAGTACCCCCAGACCAAACTAGAGAATGATGATCTCGCTAACTTCACACTATTCTAAGAAATTCGATCATAAACCTTTATCACCAAGAGCAAACTGATACAACACCACTCACACTTGCCAACCCACTCGACCCTCATTAACTTCCTATATCCATGGTTACCAGAATCTATATACTAGCGATACTCACACAAGGATGTACTTCTTAATGCATCTTTTAACTACTTGAACGATCAATCACATAGTGGTCAACGTACTAATGGCACTAAGGCACCTTATAGTAGTTCAACAATCAGTTCCAACCCCCGAAAATCAAGCTTAACTCCACGCTCTTCAGACCACCACTGAGAAGTATGAAGCTCGCATATACGACATAATTGCTTTAAAGTTTTACACCTTAACTATACTGAATAGAGGTCCTTAGCATCAATCCTCCAATTGCTAACACAACTTATCACACTTCACCATTCAATAAGACAAACCACATATTCTCACTCATTCACACCTTGACTCATAATATATCATTAAACATTCTTTAACTTATACCTTGAATAATCGTGTATCCCTCAGGTGCATTATATTATCTTCAACTCACAAGTATGATTACACTTTTGATGAGTAAAGTACAACTAACAGTTCACCCTACTCTATCTAATGAGTGAAACACAACTTCCAACTCATCATGTACCTTTAAAAGACTGAAACATCCTATGAAACTCACATTGCACTTTCAAATGAGTGAAACTCTGCTAGCAAGTCGACATGAACACTCAAATAAGTGAAACAACACTAGAAATTCACTCTACACTCTCAAATGAGTGAAAAAACATAATTTATAACTCACATTGCACTCTCAAAAGAGTGAAACTCTGCTAGCAAATCGATATGCATATTCAAATGAGTGAAACAACGCTAGGAACTCATCATGCACTCTCAAAGGAGCGAAACACCCTTAACAAGTCACACTATACTGGAAATACCATTATCATCTCACCCTGCACTCCCAAAGGAGTAAAATATCACTAACACTGCACACTACACTCTTAATGAAGTGAAACAACGGTAGCAACTCATCACACTCTCAAATAAGTGAAACATATGTATATACTCAAATGCATAAACACTAAATTTAACTCTATTGTCATTATTTCCTGGTAGTAGCTCACAATTTTCCATATTTTTTTAGCGAGGTTACCTTTAACTATGAAATAACTTTCTCATTTCTCTATACGCCTTACTTCTTCATATCTTGACAGCAGACTTCAGTTGGATATTTTCTTGAATTGAATTCACCTTTATGTTCGGTTGTTTTTTATCTCTGATTACTAACTTATTGATCAACCATTTAGAAGTTGGCCTATTGTGTTAGGAATTGTAGGGTAGGAACACATGCACTTAAACGCGCCGGAAGGGTGTGATAAAAATAAATTTTACATTAATTAATCTAATTAATTAACTTTAGATTAATCCAATTAATATGCATGTAATTTACCCTAGGTGATTGACATGTTGTTAATAAAAACTCACCTTGGTTGACGTCTTTGATCAATTTTGGCGGGTCTTTATGCTGGAGAGGACCACGATCAATTCCCTGAACCCCCTGAATAGGATGACGATCAATCTTTGGATCTTCTTGATTAGTCTCGTCCAATCTTTCAGGCTATATCTTCTATGATGCACTGAGTACTTGGTGGGAAGCTTTTTAGAGAAGTGAGCTTTGGAAGTATTTTTCTCCGGAGGAAAAAGTGAATTCAATTGTAGGGAGGTTTCTCTATTTGAGAATTATGTTACTTTCAATTGGGAGGGATGAGAATGAAGACCTCACAGATCTTCTATTTATAGTTGAAAAGTGAATATTTAAATTAGGAAATATAATATCTTTTAATATCCAATAATAAAAGATATTTGGATAAATCAAAGATTTTCCCATTCCAATTTAAAATTAGTTTTATTTATTTTTAATTTATATTTATCCAATAAATCTCAACTACATAATATATCCAATATATTATAATAATTAAATCTCTACAACTAATACATCCAATATATTAATTTTTCTACGATTAATAATTATCTAATAATTATTAATTCAATTTAATATGTTCAACATATTTAATTAATTTTATCTATTAATAATTATCCAATAATTATTAAACAAATATGTCTAACATTTTATTAGCTGAGTTCTCTCAATAATTATCAAATAATTATTTATAATTAATTTATCCAATAAATTGAATTAATATATCCAATATATTGATTAGTTAAGTTTAATTAGTTCAGTTTATACATTAAACTTAACACTCCTATTAATTATGTCAAACATAATTAATTTGTGAATTTGAACTCTTCAAATTCATTCTCTAATCAAATAGTATACCAGCAATTGAGCTAGCCCGAGAACCGATTGACTTATAGATTGGAAGCTACAACAACTTGGGATCCAATCTATGCTCGTTAACATCAGGCATATTCCACTAAAGGCCTATGATGAACTCTCTCGCACTATAGGACAAGTTAACGCCCACATATATAATTGGTCATCTGTCATATGATTCTTCACGAGTTTGTTCGTAATTCACGGTTGGGACAAGAAATCCGTTCTACCCGTGTGATTACATCATTCTCCTCAAGTGCCACTAATTCTTCTAATGAACAACTTGTTTATATTCACACTATAAACTAGTGTCCTTTCGAGCCAATAAGAGGCGGGTACCCTTTGTTCAAACCTATAATCAATTCTTAAGGGAACGACTCTACATCTTCCACAAAATTAGAAAATGCGTGAATTTCTTCTTGTGACGTTGCGTTCCCAGTTACTCATTACGACAATCTCCAACGTGGGAGGCTTATTGACCCGGTGTTGTTTGACTAGTCTCACCCATGCACATCAAATGACGCTTTTCATAAAGGAGGAGTTCGTAACCCACCCAGGATTAAGATCACATCGACATACAATCTTTAGCGAAGTAGTTGATACGAGTTTATAAGGAAATTACTAGCTCGATTATAAAACTTCTGGTCCAGTCATATGAAAAAACTCTTTTTTCCATAGGTGCCTCCACTCACATGTCTCCACATGAACAACTAGGATCAGATTGTTTGCAACAATTGCAAAGAAGGTCGCACACACAATGTTAACTACACTTAGACACCCTAGCCTTAGTCCATATACTGTAGACAATTTATGTTATAAACTTGGAGTTAGATCCACTTGTATGTCCCACATACTTGTCAAGTGTTCATATTAATAACCAAGAGTATTTAGTGACATTCATCCAATTAATGTAATCAGATTGAATGACGTTTGAATATTAAATAAGCAAATTTATGAAAAAATAATGACTTTTATTAATAACTGAAAATGACATTAAATGTCTAACATTAAATGCTCGTTCTTAGATATACAAACTACTAGTCCTTTAGGGCACAACCTCCAACATATTGTTCATAAATGATCAGGTGTAAGTATGTTTATCAACCCTAAGTTCACTACTATAAAAATTAGTATAGTTGACGCTTGATATTTTTAAATAGTTGACATTTATAAGAAACAAACATCAAGAAATATATCTTAAAAATGAAAAGCGTGAACTAATGTGAAAAGGGGTGCGAGGGGATTTATAAATAGTTGACATTTATAAGAAAAAAACGTCAACTAATATGATTTATAAATAATTGACATTTATAAGAAATGAACGTCAAATAATATATCTTAAACATGAAAACCGTCAACTAATATGAAGCGCAAGAGAATTTATAAATAGTTGACGTTTATAAGAAACGAATGTCAAGTAATATATCATAAACATGAAATGCGTCAACTAATGTGATTTATAAATAGTTGACGTTTATAAGAAAAGAACATCAAGTAATATATCTTAAACATGAAACGAGTCGATTAATGTGAAAAACGCTTGCCATTTTTAAATAGTCAATCTTTATAAAAAATGAATATTAAGTAATATATCTTAAACATGAAAAACGTCAACATATGAGAAAAAACGCATAACGTTTTTAAATAGTTGATGCTTATAAGAAACAAATGTCAAGTAATATATGTTAAACATGAAAACTATCAACTAATGTGAGTTATAAATAATTGGCATTTATAAGAAAAGAACATCAAGTAATTATGTCTTAAACATGAAAACCGTCAACTAATGTCAAATAACGGTTGCCATTTTTAAATAGTTTACGTTTATAAGAAATATCAAGTAATATATCTATATGTCTCAAGAACAACTCTATGTGTATAAGAACAACTCTATGTGTATGAAACTGCAATTGTTTTAGATCAAGGAATCATATTCAACAAAATGAAAGACTACATACATACTTTAAAAAAAAGTCATTCTTTTTTGTGTATACAATTATTTTAGAAAATAGCAAGACTTTTCAATTGAAGCTCATTGTAATATTTTTTTTGAAAATGTGGTTCCATACTTTTCTTTGTGATCTTTAATTATGTAAAATGTTAAGTACTTTAAATATGTAGTATAGTTATCGAAAATGGTTAGTGCCAAGTTGGTTTCATTGTTTGGTGATAATCAAGTTTAACATCATGGTCATGATGAGTTCAAGAACGTTAGCTAAAAAGTTTGTGATTTACCTAAAACGTGAAAAAAGACACATAATCGTGTGTTCGCGCTTTTTTTTTTTTTTTTTTTTTTTTTTGTAGTGAAGCAATTCATCTAACATTCTTCTAAATTCTAATAACTATGCAAGTTGTAAATATTTATAGCATTAGTTTTTTATGGAGTGTGTAAGACTCAAATAACTCAAACAAGAAGCAAAAAGGATTGAAGCTATAAATTGAGGCAAGCTAAAAAAAAAAAAGAAATCATAAAATAAAATAAAGCAAAGAAGTAATAGAAAAAAAAAAAAAAAAAAAACCAAAGCCCATAATTATTTTTAACCTTCAATAATATTTTTCAACAATCTCCAATCCAGTCTCCTTGATTCAAAAGAATCAATAAATTGGGAGAAGTTTGTGTATTCTCATTTGTTCAAATTTTTGTTAACAAAAGTTACTTTATTATTATTCTTATTATTTTGAGTGAAATGGTTTTAACCCGTGATATAAGGGATAATTTTGTAAAAGTACAAGCATTTAAGTTTCATTGTGGCTTCGTCTGCAATTATGATGGAAGGTTTGACTTTGAAGGAAGGATTAAAGCATATCCTTGATGTTTATGATGTTTCTCGTCCTGTTATCTTGGTGAAATCCGACTCTAGTAACCTTTTGAATATTGTTAATAGGATTTCTCGAGATGTGTCTGAGCTCAACAATGTTGTTGAGGATGTTCTTGATATAATTCCTCGGTTTCAAGGAATTTCGTTTTCTTTTTGTAAGCGAGGTTGTAACCGAGTTGCTGACGCTTTGGCAAATCCATTGGTGGTGCCTAATACGTTATCACTTAGTTATTATATTCTTTTGTGGCTTGTGGTCAGGAAGATGCTGGTTAGAGGTCGTGTCTCCCTCCTGACGTGCTTGCCTTAGTGTTGTTTGAGCTTCAGGACTCCAATATCAAATGAATTTAGATTTGTTCAAAAAAAGAAAAAGAAAAAGAATGTCTTTTTTTTTTTTTTTTAATTATAATTGAAAGGTGAAGATAAAATTCATTTTAAGAGGGCATGGTCATGAGATCATGGTTTGGAATACATATCCAATAGTTGTTGAACACTCAAAACAAAATACTAAAAAGGAAAAATAGAAAGGAAGTATTAAGAAAGAGAGACTTAAAAATGACATAGCTAGAAAAGTAAAAGTCAAAGAAACCTTGGAAGGGTATATTAATTTGTGTCGGTTACTCGTTGGCCAAGAGCCCAGGCGTGTTTTCTGTTGTGTGGAACCTTCTGTATTCTTCTTTGGAAGATAGGTCCTCTTTTTGGAGGGGGGTCCTCCCCCCCTTGGTGGTGTCTTGTGTGGATGATGATTGTAGGCTTTGTTCTGTTGTTGCTTTTTAATATATTTGCCTTTTCTCAAAAAAAAAAAAAAAAAATTGTGTCGGTTGACTTTTTGACTTTTCATACACCATTTATCAAAATACAATATGCTTTGTAAATTATGCTACCATTTTGGTGACCAATTTCATTATGGTAGTTTATACTTCTTTTACCTTCATCTTTATGTGTTAGTATTGTTACTATGATTATTTTGTGATCAACAAAAAGAACATTTGTTTGAGGTTAGTGTCAGATACACTTGTTTTTAGTTTATAGGTTCAAGCTTCACAAATTAGTATTAGAATTTTTGTTTTTTTTTGAAAAAGAAATAGTATTAGATCTTTAATTCTTTCTTTTCTCTTTCTAAAGTTTTTTTTTAAAATTTTTTTATTTTTTTGGAGTTGCGAATAGATTTGAAGTTGATAAATTTGATGGGATGAATGTACTAATTGTACAACTAAAAATTTGCAAAGGCTTATCATATCTCTCCGTATGAACAATTAGAGCCGTCATTCATTTCAATTTTTTTAAAAAATTTTGTGCCAAACTGATAACCCAACCAATATCCTCCATTTTTCAATAATTTGCTCCAAATTGATGTTTAATAAAATACAAAACCATTCATTCATTTTTATTTGGTTTGGTTCAATTTTTGTTTTGATTTTAATAAAAACTTCAGTTTATTTTTAAATTTTTTTTTGTCTCATTCACAATTTGATTTTTAAATTTATTCTAAAGACTTTCATTTTACTAGCAAAAAACAATATTTTCATAAGTATCACAATATTTACAATTCTTTTACTTCATATTTCACGTTTAAATTGGTTATTTCATCAAATTTAAATACCAACATAAAATTTTTTTCTTATTATTTATATATTCGGCTCGGTTTGATTTTTTATTGGTTCTGCCATAAAGAACCGTAAGCGAATCAATGTATTTCAGTTTTATATAATATCAAACCAAATGATCTAATATTGCTTTAAAAAATCGAACCGATCCATTGGATAAGTTTGGTTCGGTTTGGTTTCGTCGGGTTTTTGGTTCTTCCTTTCACCCCTATCATCATCTATAGCTTTAAATGTCTGGCCCTTTCCATGACAGATGAAAAAGATGACGTGCATTTCTTCTTTTCCTCTACTTTTCATTTTTTCCGAGACAAATTGATAAGCTCCAACGTTGCTTGGTTTTACAAAGCTAGAGGTTCTTCTAGGATCCTTGTAAGAACCCACAAAAACAGAAAAACTCAACACTTGATTCCAACCAAGAGTTAAGTTAGAATGGTGAATACACTCTTAAAACTCACTTAGAACCTATGATGGTCACTCTTAGATCCTAAATCAACTCACTCCAGAATTAGTTTGATCAAGACTAATCCAATGAATTGATTTTTACATTCAAATCTAAAGAAAGATTTGAAAAAAAGACAATACCAACGACGGTAAAGAAAACTCAAGTTTTGATATCAATATTATGTCCAAAATGAGGTATTACAAGCCCTTTTTAAGGCCAAAATTTCGTGCATGACTTGGTATACAAAAGGTCTTAAAAACCTTTTAAATGCACTTTGTGGAAAATAAAACCTAGGAACACTACAAGAATGAAGGCCTAAGGCGACGGAAGAATCCGTCGCCTTCGACATACAATTCCGTCGCCTTAGCCTATAGCGCGAGAAATCTTCCGTCGCTAGATCCGCCGCTACATCCTCGTCGCCTTAATGTAAAGCGACAGAAAATGTGATGCGTCGCTATAGAGGCTCAATAGGCAACAAAAGCTTAAGTGTCAATTCATACCACTTTAAGGCGACGGCAGTTCCTCCGTCGCCTTAGGTCATTCTAAAGGCGACAGAGCTTTAGTTCCGTCGCCTTAGGCATTCTGTTTTTTTTTTTTTTTGCTAATTTTGTTTAATTTTTAATGTTTTTTAATTTAAATGTAAAGATATATAATAGACACTTTTAGAAACATAAACGAAAACAATATGTTGAATTTAAATACTCCTAACATACTCATCTAAGAAGTCTTAAGCAATTATGAGCTTGTTTGACAATATTTGAATTCAAAAAGTCCCAAAATTTGAAATCTGGAAATTTCTTCATTAAAAATTTTGCAATGTTGAATTTCCACAATATATGATTTCCTTCATGCCATCTTCATTTTATTCTCTTTTTGACTTTTGTGCTTATGTTGTAAATGAATTTGGCCTAAAAAAGCTTTGTCTCTTCTTGTGCATTGGCAAACATTTGAAGATGTAATGTATAAGCCTCTTGAATCTTCTTTGCCTTACTCCTTGTAAGAGGGCGTTCAGGTACATGCAATGGGTCGTTGATTGGATTCGTATCATACCCTCTTTCTTTTAAAGGATTTATCCTCAAATCAAGATCTTCATTGCCTACATCAAAAGGAGTTAAATCAGCCCCATTAAAAGTAGAATTTACGTTGTACTCACCTCGAAGATCTAACTTGTATGCATTATCGTTGACACCTTCAAGCATTTGAAAATGACCATCTCCCTTTGGTTGGGTTTAGACTTCCTTTGATCCAAAACCCAAACCCAATCACATTGCTTAAAAATCAATTTCTTTCTCCATTGGTTCTTGCTAGCGGTTAGCTTTTGATTTTTCTTTTCAATCATTTCTTTAATTTCTTAGTGCAATTCTTTGATGTATTCGGCTTAGTAGATGTTGCATCACTAGTAAGCATATTAGGTGGTAATGGTGATAAATTTAGTGGAGTTAAAAGATTAAAACCATACACAATCTCAAAAGGTGAACAATGAGTGGTGCTGTGTATAGCTCTATTGTATGCAAATTCCACAAATGATAGAGTCTCTTCCCATGAATTAAGATTCTTAGAAATCAGTGATCTAAGTAAGACTCCTAATGTTCGATTAACCATCTCGGTTTGTCCATCAGTTTGTGGGTGACATGATGTAGACAACAAAAGTTTGGTACCCAGTTTTCCTTATAAGACTTTTCAAAAATGACTTAAAAATTCAACATCTCGATCACTAACGATTAGTTTTGGAATTTCATGTAATCTAACCACTTATCTAAAGAAAAGATTAGCTATGTTTGTAGCATCATCTGTTTTGTTACATGGAATGAAATGTGCCATCTTACTAAACC
>JBBMEG010000003.1:2645153-2658669 GCA_037832605.1 Cyclanthera cordifolia
AGATCTTGTTCTAGATTGAGTCACTCCACAATCAAACTTGATCAAGGTTAGATTGAATGGCTCTCATGCATTCTATCGCAAGAATTTGCAAAGTGTAGGAAACTTTTATTTTCATTCATCAAAATCTTTCTCTTTTTACAACTAAATTCATGGCTTTTTATAGCCTAAACAAATTATAACCTAAAACATTAAAAATATGTTTAAAATTGAAAAATTACAGAAATATTCTAAAATTGAAAAATTAATGTTTATTTGCTAACTTCAATTGTTCTAACTCTTCTAGAGTAGTTGAGGATCTTGTGGAGTTCCATGATTCTTATCATATATCCTTTGAAAGATCAAATGCATTTCCAAACATTTTTCCATCTTTGTCAAAAAAGTTTTTCGCAAGGCCCGCGTGATAGAGGTTGTACCAGTTGTGCCACTCGCTTTTCTTTTTCGTTCGACTTACTTGCTCGACGGGTTAGAGCAAGTGTCGCACAATTTTCATTCTGTTGACTTAGACATGCAATTGTGACATGTGGTATCAAAGCCTAAATTGGCTCATCGATAGTTACAATGAGTTCATCTATGAAAGATCAGTGAGATAGGTCCCACGTTGATCGACTCTTTGATTTAGAAGAGCTAATGGACGATCTAGTTCAAATTCTTGAATATGTGCAGTCCTTGAAATCTCACTTGGATGAGAATGTTGCCAAGGCTGACACGATTGATACGCTAGCTGACTGCCTACACAGGATGCCCATCGAAGAGTTGATGGTGAGGCTAAAGACCCTTGAAGATAAAGGCACAAGATGGTCTGGTGACCACGAGCATGGGGAAAGCTCGTCGAGCTATATTGCCAACATAGAAGAGTGTGTTAAAACTTTAGACAGTGCACAAAAAGCAATCACTCAGATGGTGTTTGGGTTGTCTAAGGAAATGAGTGTTCACATTGGTATTGTCAGGTAGAGGTGATTTAAGTTTGGTTTTTGTCGAATTTGTACCAAACCGGTAACCGAACCAATATCCATGATTTTTTTATAATTGTGTCCAAACCGATGTCCAATTAAGAACAAAACCATTGGTTCAGTTCAATTTTGGTTCGATTTTCAGTTTTGATATCAATAAAAAAAATTTGTTTATTTTTCAAAGTTTTTGTCTCATTTTCAGTTTGATTTTAATTTATTCTATAGACTTTCATTTTACAAACAAAAAACAATATTTTTCATAAGTATAACAATATTTCTAATGTTTTTATTACATATTTCGTATTTAAATTGGTTATATTATCAAATTTAAATATCAACATATATTTTTTCTAATTATTTATATGTGCGGTTCGATTCAATTTTTTATTGTGTTCCATCAAGAACCGATATATTTTGATTTTCTAAAATATTAAACGGAATGATCCAATATTCTTTAAAAAACTAAATCGATCCAACCATTGGTTTGATTTGGTTAGATTTTGTCGGTTTTCGATTTTTTTCACCCATATATATCATCTGGGCAAAAGTGGCTGATTTCAAGGCTAAACTTAATCTCACCATGAGAGTCATAGGAAATTAAGTCTCGGTTAGAGAAATCGTTCAAGTTAATAAGGTCAAGGTGCCTGAACTGAAGACATTTTGTGGGGTTCGAGTTGAAAAAGCTTTGGAGAATTTCATATTTAATATAGAAAAATACTTCAAAGCCACTAACACAGTGTTTAAAGAAATTAAAGTCAAATTAACGACAATGTGTATGGCGGATGATGACAAACTGTGATGGAGATCGTGTTATATGGACATTTATGAAGGAAGATGTACCATTGATAGTCGAGAGTTGTTGAGATAAGAATTATGCTCACAATTCTTTCTAAAAAATGTTGAAGTTCTCGCAAGGCATAGCACATTGGAACCAATATGTCAATCAATTTGTGGGACTGATGCTTGATATTCAAGATATGACTGAGAAAGACAAGATCTAAAATTTTTGGAAGGATTGAAGCTGTCAGCAAAGGCTAAGCTCTAGTAGCAGAAAGTACCAAGCTTGACTAAAGCATATGGCACCGCATAGAGATGATTTGATTTGGTCAGTGAACAACCAGAGGAGAAGACTCAAGAGCGAAGAGAGAGTGTATCTTTTTCGTACAAAGACAATAAAAATTATTGACCAACCTCTCCTAGGAGTTGTGGATGATTTCGATCTAGTGGTCAAAGTAGGAAACTTAGGCCTTCCTCGTTTAAAAGTGAAAACTCGTGGCAAATGTCACATCACCTAAGGAAGCAAAACCATAGTTATGCTTCTTATGTGATGGACTTCATCAAGTGCACGAGTGTCCTTGTCGAGAGATCATTAAAGATTTTAAGGTTGCTCTCGAGACAAACAAAATAATTGAAGTTGAAGTTGCCAAAGTTGCAGTAGCCAATGCCGAGCAAGAGGAAATTGAGGAGATCCCTTATGTAGGGAATGTAATGTATTTGTCCGCTCTTCGATTTAACAAGGTCCTTGCCAAGTGTCGAGATAAAGTGTCTCGCGAGAGCGTTCATCCTTGATCAAAAAGTAGACGATATGAGTACAACCCTATTAGAGAGTGGACACATAAACAAAGTAGAGTACCAAATCATCAAAGTGATGCAGCAAGGTATAGGAACAGTTAGGTCAATTCGAGAAGACACCTAGTCAGACGAAAGTGAACATTGTAGTTCTCATGAAGTTAAAGATAATAGTACAACGACAATTTCCAAAACAAGAAGGCTAGGGCCTCCCAAAAAGTCATTAAACATCATGTTCGTCAATTGGTGAAGTAGTGGACACAAGTGAAGTAGTACAAGAGTTCTCCAATAAATGGATGAAAACTATAGGCATTGAGGTCTATTGGGACTGCCAAATAAGTTGCTCGTATGACTGCTGAGTTCGAGCAAAGTTGGTTAACAACGTCGTCAATCATTGAAGTGGGGGGGGGGGGGGGGGGTTGAATGTCACTGTCATGTTTGTCTCTGGCGTTTTGCACATGGCCACATGTACCCTTAGATATCTTTTTATCATGCTTTCCTAATGTATGATTTATTTTTCATGTTGATATAATTATTTCTTTTGAGTTTTGGAGTTGTATGACTCCCTGATATTTTGACGTGGAAGCATGCCACATAAAAAATGTGCCAAAATGTACTATGATTTCTTGAAGTTTTATTTCTACAAAGTCATATGATGAATGCAATATAGTTAAAGTGGTCTTTATAGTATCTTCTCATATACCCTTCCAAATATAAATTATACTTTCAAACCTTCTTTTTCTCCCTTTTTGAAAACTTTTTTGCAGAGACATGTGATAGAGATTGCACTAGTTGTGTCACCTACTTTGCATTTTCGTTCGGTTAACTTACTCGTCGTGTTAGAGAAAGTGTCCCAGAACTCCTATTCCGCTGCCTTTGAAGTACGACTGTGACAACTAGTTCATATATTTTATAATGAAGTTAAACAACTCATCACATTTTTAATGTGGAATAAAGTGAATATTCCCGACAAAAGCATACAAAAAGAGCATCCGTCCACTAACCTCGTATATAATTCAATAATTAAAATATTATAAATTTGGTTTTTTTTTTTTATATAATTGTTATTGAATATCAGAAAAACAAACAAACAAAACAATAAAATTATATATATCATAAATTTGAAGTTTGTATTGAAACAGGTATAATAATAATAATTATTATTATGTAAATAATAATAATAATAGTATAAGTGATATCTATAAATTGTTTTTGTATGGATATTTGTTGATATTTGCATCAGTTTGTACACAAAACAATCGTCTATATGAAAAGGATATTCCTATAAAATTTATTTTTACGTATAAGGATAATATATATATTAAGTTGATAACTTTTTAAGAATTTTTTAACGATTGTTAATAACAACAGATTAAATTAAATCCTTCCTTTAGATACATTCGATTATCGATTAATTCAAAATGACTTTTTTAGGTTAACAAAAAAGATTTAATCGAAAAATTAATTTTAAAATGTATTAAAAGGATAAAATAAACAATATTAAAAAAAAAAAAAAACAATATATGAATCAAAATAATATTAAATTGTAATAGAAAAATAAATGAGGAAGAATCCAACCAAAAGACACTTTATATTCAGACGCCTGCCATTGTGTCGAATTTTTTTCCTTTTTCGATTCGTGTGATTTTTCCCAGTCAAATATTTACTTAAGATGTCTGTATTTTATTTTTTTTGCCTCTTTCGTGTCTAAAATTTAGTTCTGCAGTTCTGTGTCAGTTATACACACACATATGTGTGCGTGTATATATATATATATATATATATATATAATTTTTATTTATTTTGTGTCTGTGAATTTGTTTTTGGTCATCACTAATCCTGTCTTTCGCTTACTTTATTTTGAGATACTTCTCATTGAATTTTTGGAGTTTGATAATATGTAAGGAGAATTATATATATATATATATATATATTGAAAAGATAGAAAGCAACATTGTGCTTCGAGTATTATAAAAAGAGTAGGAGATTTTGGATTCAAGATATCTCAAACAGAAATCTTGAATATCGACTCTAGTTAAATCTTTTTTATATTCTCTTGTGAAGAGTGGAGCAAAAAGTATGAGTAATATAAACTTTTAAGAGAGTGTTTATGTAATGGAGTTGGGAAGAGAAACATGTGTTGTTTTATCCCTTGAAGTCTAGATATCAGGGGTTGCAAGTGTTTAATCGATTTCATAGCCTTGTTGAAAAAGAAAATGGTAAAAGGTTGAAATGTATCCGGACTAATAATAGTGGAGAGTATCGTGGACCTTTTGACGAGTATTGCAGAAACCATGGTATTCGACATCAAAAAATGCCTTCTAAGACTCCTCATGTTCTTAAAGATGAGAGATTAAAGCTTGATGCAAAGACAAGGCCATGTGTGGTCAAGATGAATTTGGCTGCAAGTTCTATGATTCATTGAAAAAAAAGCACATTAAAATTCAAGATGTCGTGTTTATTGAAGACAAAACCAAACAAGACATTGGGAAAAAAGATGAAACATATCTTATATGCGTTGATGATCTGATTGATTTAGATGCAATTCCTTTGGCACAACCTTTTACAAAGATTGAGAATGAGATTGAGAATTATCAGTTATATAATTCACCTGAGGTAGAAGGTCATGAACAAGTTGAGGTAGATGATAGTATTGAGGAACAATATCAGAAACTGAAGCCCCTGCAAATGTTCCACTCAGAAGTTCTGTCAGAGATCAATGTCTATTAACAAGATATGATACTAGTTATTACGTGTTATTGATTAACGAGGGAGAACCTAAGAGTTAAGAAGAGGCTATAGAAGATGAGCACAAAAAAGAGTGGATTGATGCAGTGAAAGATGAAATGACATTTTTACATGAAAATCATACTTTTAAGCTTATTAAATTGCTTAAAGGGAAAATTGCATTGAAAAATAAGTGGGTTTATCGAGTGAAACAAGAAGAAAATACCCTGAGACTGAGTTATAAAGCGAGACTAACTATCAAATAATTGAGGAAGAAATTTTTGCTCAAGTTGTAAATTAAAGATGTCTTCAATTCGTGTAGTTTTGGGTTTAACAGCTAGCCTGGCCTTAACTTAAAAGTTGAGCAGATGAATGTGAAAACTCTTCATGGAGACATAGATAAAGAAATTTATATGAAACAGTCAGAGGGTTTTAAAGAGAAGGTTAAAGAGAAACTTATGTGCAAGTTGAAGAAAAGTTTTTATGGGTTGAAATAGGCACCGAGACAGTGGTACAAGAAGTTTGAGTTGGTTATGGGGAGCAAGGCTACAAGAAGACTACTTCCAATTATTGTGCAAACACTTTTTATTATTATTTTATTCCTTTATGTTGATGACATTTTGATAATTAGCAGAAATGTTTCAAGAATACAGATGTTGAAGAAACTGTTGAGAAAATCCTTTGCCACGAAGGATTTTGAGCCATAAGAGAAAATTATTGGAATTCAAATATTTCGAGATAGGGCATCTAAGAAATTATATATGTCATAGGTGCAGTATTTAGAGAAGATGCTTGAAAGATTCAACATGGATAAAGCTAAAGTGGTTAGTTCGCTTCTCTCAAATCATTTTAAATTGAGTAGCAAACATTGTTCCTCTACCGATAAAGAGAAGAAAGATATGAGAAAAGTTCCATATGCTTCAACAATTTGGAAGTTTGATATATATCATAGTAAGTACTAGACCTGATATAGCTCATATTGTTTATATTGTTAGTCATTTTATGTCTGATGGACGTATAAAATTTGAATGGTTGATTTTTGAAGAGAAATGGTAGATTGCTCGTTGGGAGGGAGAATCAAGATTCGGCAAACGTAGTGGAAGAGTATGAATTTGCTGAGGTACTCATTTTGAACACGATAGATTAAATAAAGATTAAATCTATGGAGGTAAGGTGTTTATTGGCAATACTGATCAATGTCTGATTTAGAGAATTAGTTCAGTAAATCTTCGATTAATTCAAAGATCTTTATAAACATTCTTTGATATTACACATATATGTGCTTGAAGTATCTAAAAAAATTATATCATTAGCACTTTGGACAAAGCTGGATCACTTCGAGTGATAGTTTTATGGAAAATAATAATAATAATAATAAATTATCAAATAAATTTGTAAGACCAGATTTAAAAAATTGAAAATATAAAGGCTAAATCATCATATTATTATTATTTATTTTCAAATTCAAGGACTTAATCATTCTAGACTTAAATTAATAGTTGTCTTTTATTTACAAGTTCAAAGACAATTTAAAACTATTATTCATCTATTTTTTGATTATAGTACTCAAATAATACTTGCTAGCTTCAATTATTAATATATTTACAATATCTTTCCTGAATAATTATACATTATTCCTATTTATAATAGTGGAAATGGAAGATTTGTAAATTATTAGGCTGCAAATCAAAGTAAAGGTAACGTTATGGGTTGATATATATAAATGCAAAACTTTAGTTTAGGTGGCAATATATTTGTTTGATAAGACGTTCAAATAATTCAAATTTTCCAGCTAATAAAGAATTTGAGATGGAAAGAGAAATGCACCAAAAAATTATTCACTTTACAAAGATCTTTCAAAATTCCAGCTTTAATTTGTCATTTTTATTACAGCTCTCAATTTAACATCATATTATAGACTAAATTCCGGATTAAAAGAATAATTATTTTTAAATTATAGGGTTTTTTTTTTTCTGAAAAGAATTGAAATCAGAGAAATGGTTCGTCTCAAAAACCTAACCTCGTCCCTAAACCAGACACTAGAAGATATCGAAGGAATGAGATACCTGGTGAGGCAAACCTTAAAGGTCCAAGCCAGCTTCAATCAACTGGTCACCCTCAAATACGTAGCCTAACTAGTTAAATGAATGAGAAGGTGTTTTGTCTCATAGATTCAGTTTACTTAGCTAACCTAAAGTTTTTTTTAGTATTAAAATGTTTGTTTATTTTAATTAGCTAACCTAAACTTAAGCTAGTTAAGAACCTTATCTTCTATGAATAAATAAACATTAATTATTTTAGGAAATTAAACTTTAAAAAGAGTGGCTTGAGCATGTCATGACTCTTGCATTAAAATTTACAAATTACAATAAACATGTGTCATGGTTAAGACATTCTTACTTGCTTTAAGATGTGGAATCAATATTTCTAATTAAAAAAAAAAAAAAAAAAAATTCAATAGCTTATATTCTTAACATATATTTATAAATGTATGTATGTATATATAGTATTATCAAGAAATTCAAATCTCACAAGACACACTAGCATACATACATAACCCATAATCTATCATAAAGTGATTTAGTATCGAGGGTAAGTAACTAAGAAATGACGAGATCTTTTGTCGAGACAATTTACAATAAGTTTCTTTATCTACATGTTATTCAGGGGAACTATATGTAAGAGGTTAATCAAAGGTTTACTTCAACTAATCCAAACACGAAAGAGACAGTGATTCGAATTCAATACCTCTTACTCAGATATCATATTGAATTTTGTTAAAGATCAATCAACCTTAAAATTTAAGCTTAGTAAAAAATCAAAGATCTTTAAAGCATATGGTTTTGGTTTCATAAGTCTCAATTGAAGAGCTTTTTTTTTAATCTTCATAAAATTGTATTAGTATGAACTTTATGCCTTTCTCTCCTAATGAACATCACATAACAAATGTCTATACACATCAATATCCTACTAACGTCATACAACGAGAGGGGTGACAACATTAATTTATATATATATGAAAAAGAATTAAGTGAGAAAAAAAAAATGATAGGTTTAATGGTGTATGTCGTGAAGTGAAGAAAAAGGGTAGGTGCCCTTTTTCCAAAGAATGCAAACTTGGCGGCCTTGTTGGTTCAATGTGCGACCCACTATGCTGGAGGGTGGTCGAGTCCTACAGACACACCAATCCAAGACACATACGCCCTAAACTTGGGGGGCCGACCTCCCTCATGCTCTTAAATATTCTTTGTCCTATAATTTCCTACCATAAAATACTTCCCACACCTTTATTTTCCTTTCTTATTTAGATACAACGTATGTAAGAATCATATTTATAATGGGCGCCTTTCATAATTTGTATCCAATTATATGATCCATTAATTCATTGCTTTTTGTTATGTGCTTTTTTTTTTTTTTCCTTTCATCATTGTGTACTACTGGTTTTGTTTTTATGCTTTGCTTTTAAAATAATAATGTTTTAGAGAGCTTATTCTATGTTTAATATAGACATGTGTTTTCTCTATGAAATTTGGCTAAGATTCTTAAACTTTGGATATTATAATTATTTCGGATAAAAAGAAGTGTACCTGTTAGGTGAAAATTAGAAAATTTGATGTAGTTAGCATATTTTGCAATGTGCATTATAATTATAGCACAAAAATTTCTAAAATTCATTTTTTTCCCCGGAATTCCTTTCTTGTGCCTCTTTGCTGAGTCTTCTTCATTCTCTTAATTCTTCAAATTGCAAATTAAAGCCATTTAAATCATCGGAAAAAACAAGCTTCACCTCCCTTTCATTTTCACCTCCCAAACTAACCCATGAAAATTCGTCGTAATTGCCATTGTCGCTGAAAGCCGCTGTCATTGCCGCTTTCGCTGGAAGCTGCCGTACTCTATTCTAGTCCATCACCGACTGCACCTACCGGAATGTTTCGTAAAAAAATAGGCCCACGCGCCTCGCTGCTGCCATCGTCGCTTTTGGTGGTGATCGCCTACGTACATCTTTGATTTGGATATTCGGTGGAGGTTGTTGTTGAACATGGTTGAATGATGAGATTGGGATTTTGGGAGTTGGTTCCTCTCACGATTACACTGATTCTGATTGAAGTGTTTCACCGAATTAATTGAAAGTTACATACTTCAATCAGCTTCACTAATCGACTTCAATCAATTGACTGATAGACTTCGATGAACTTCACTAATGGATTGATAAACTTCAATCATTAAACTTTTAATTGATGGACTTCAATAAATTTGCTACAACAGTGAAATACGAGAGTATTAAAACGTTGAATGAGTGATAGACTACTTTTAAATGAATGATAGACTATCAAAAATTGATTGAAGCAAAAAAAAAAGATTGACTACCAAATTAAAAAAAAAACGATCGAAGAGTAGTGATTGAAGTACAAAACAAAAAATTATCAACGCTCAAACCAAAAAAATGATTGAACTAATAGAATCCAATCAGTTCTCTGATCAACTTCAATCACTTTCATTGATCGACTTCAATCACTTTTATTGATCGACTTCAATCAGATGAGTGATAAATTTCAAACGAATTTTCTTTCAGGCGGGTGTTTTAGACGTGGGCTTTTTGGTCTTTTTATTGGGCCGCCTATTATTTGTGTTATAGATACAAATAGCTCTAAATTGTGCTATCCTTGGTATTTTTATTATTTATTTTACTATGCATGCAAAATCCACTAAAAAATATAATATTTAATGGGTTTTATGTAATTTAAGAGGTTTCATAAATAATAGAGTAAACCTTTTCTACATTTGGCCAATGTGACACCTTTTGATATCATACATATATTTTTCTTTTTTAATTTATAAATTTAAGTGACACTTAATAATGCTGAATATATAAAAGTTAAGACTTTTCTTCATATTATGATTATTATGATATGTTTTATAACTCAAAATACAACATTTAGATGGATTTCACCCTGAATGCCCTTCTTTCTATTATGGTTAAGAAATGACCATGTTCACGCAAGATTTCAACAAATAAGATAGATGTGGAACGTGTGTCTATGAAAAATATATTTGTACTGATTTTAACATGTGCGGATCTGAAGTACAATCTCTAATATGTTCCTTTGGTTTTTTTTTTCTCTCTCTCATATACAATATCTTAACAACTTCAAAGTTTGTTATTAAACGTAGAATTGCCTCGAGCAATTTGTAACTTGTTCTTAAGGACGTTTATTTGTTTCAAGAACTTGGAAGCTTGTTCTTGAGGTTTATTTGTCTCAAGGGTCTTGCAACTTCTTCTTTAAGTTGATTTGTCTCAATAGCTTTGCAACTTCTACTTGAGGTTGACCTTGTCTCAAGGGCTTTGGAGCTTGTTCTTGAGATTGAAATTATTGGTATTTGCTCGGCCTTTAGCTTGTTGATCTTCTTGTATGGTTGGTTACTGACTTGTTGATCTTTGGATCAGTCTCTAACTTGTTGATTTAGTTGGATGATCTGTCGTTGACTTGTTGATCATGGAATCGGTCATTGACTTGTTGATCTACTTGGATGAATATCGGTCTTTGACTTTTTGATCGAGGGATCGATCATTGACTTATTGATCTACTTGGATGATCGGTTTTTGACTTGTTGATCGTGGGAACGGTCGTCGACTAGTTGATCTTCTTTGATGATCTGCTTGTGAAAAACACGATGTGTGTTCTTCGTGGTTGAGCGACTTGTTTATGAAATCACTTCACTTTCGATGTGTCTTTAGCCTCAAAAGCTTGTTTCATCCTTAGAAATCTCAAGAGTCTTCTGTCTATGTGAATTCTCTCTAGAGTTCTAAATTTCTGGACCTTTTCAAATGAGAAGATTTCTCGATTTATAGAGTTCTCATGAGTTGGGAAGCCATTTTATGAGCTTATGCCTAACTTCGGCTTAAAATTAAAATAAAATCATTTTCAACTCAATTAATTTTGAGAAAATTATATATTTGTAATTGACGCACTATCTTAATTTGATTTTTTTTGTAAATGATGTGACAAATTTTGATTGGCCAAAATTTCTCACCCAACCAAACAAAAATTGAATCTTGTCCTATTTTGAGATTGTTCCTTGTAATGACATCAACTCTATATAGGTGGGTTGGGTTGACTGGCCAAACAGTTCCTTTGTAACCTTAGTCAAGTTTCTCTGTACATCTTCAATAGGTATCCAATCTAACATTCATGTATAGAAAAGTTTTTCTCTAAACAATATTAATTTTTAGGAAAACTTGTTTTCACCATGCTTTTTTTTTTTTTTTTTTTTTTTTTTTTTTTTAATTTCCCAGTTTTACACAAAATCTTAGGAGTTGATATTTTTTAAGAAATAATTCTTCATCTTTAAAAGTAGATTTCATTTATATGTGTGTCGTTTTGTCATCATAAGCCAACCGAGAGGGGAGGGGTGTTTTTTTTTCTGAAAAACAACTTCTCATTCATAATTCAACACTGAGGCAATAAATCTCCAAGACAACCACTATCCAGCCGAGGGAACACACTCTCTTTAGACCTACTGTTCTTAAGTCCACAATTCGAACTATGAACACTCAAAACAAGAACCAAATGCAGAAAATAACACTGAGTCATTGAGCATCCAGAACAATAATAGCCTTCCAGTAGACAAAGAGATAAGGCCAGAGAAACATGGTCGACATACACAAAGTTGACAGATGTTTTGGGACATATTAAACCGACCAACATATCAATGACCGAAGAAAAGAACCTCACCAAGACTAAGAAAGGGAGAGCCAATTTGAGAAAACCAAACCCAACTCTCTTGCTAACCAATCAAACAATCTAAGAATATATTCTTTATCAACAAGCTCATGTTCAAGACGCAACAACACAAATCCTTTACCCAACCGTGGGTTACGGTTAGGTCTAGCTCGAATTTTAATCACATTTTAACTACCCACCCATAATTATAATAAAAAAAGAGCCATTCCAAATTAAAGAGGGGGTGGAAATGCATATTTTTACTAAGAATTAATTAAACTCAGATACTTTTCCTAATATAAAAATGAACTATTAAAATAAAATAGTTAATATAGTATCTATATTCTATATTTGGTTTGGACCACATCCATACATGCAATAAATTGAAAGTATATAATATGATTCCATTGTCACATAACCATAACAATAATATGAATATTAAATGTGGGTCCAAAGTGATAGCATTGCTCTAGTGGGTATGGGGGACACATGAGACTCTATCACGCTTCACGTTATGCCTCTTTCAATAATAAATAATAAATAATAAATAATAATAATCAGTTTACTTTATAAAATAAAGATAAAAATAAATAAACAAAAAAACCAACTCACTCATAACTCACAGCCAACCTACATCTCTATATAAGAACCCTTCATTTCTCTTCCTCCTTCTCAAATCCAACCAAACAATTCCTCAACAACAGCAAGAAAAAAAAAAAAAAAAAAAAAAACTCAAGATCAAACCAAAAAGCTGGTGTTTTTTTTTTAGTTGGGTAACGAGTTTCAAAGATGAAGATGAACAGCTCGAGTATTGGAGGATCGAAAAGAAGGGTTTCGAGCAGAGGGCTTGGAGGAGTCTTGAGACAACAAAGAGCAAGGCTTTACATTATAAGGCGTTGTGTTGTAATGCTTCTTTGTTGGCACGATTGAGTCTAAACGGTGTCGTTTCGCCTTGCCTTTTGTATATATAAGCTAGGGAGGAAGACAATTTTTTTTGTATTGGGTAGATTTGATTTTAGTTTCAATATGTAAATTTTGACCTGAAATTATTATTATTACCATTATTCTACCAATTTTATTATCAATTTAATTCTCTTACCCAATTCCTTTTATATTATGTGGGTTTGGAGTTAAGTTTAATGAACAACTGAGAATTTGATTCAAGAACATTAGGGTTTTGGTTTTGAATGAAAATTTTGATTTTTAGATTATTGACAAAGTCCCATGTGCTGAGTTCTTTTCACTACTTCTGGAATTGTTTCTTTTTGGAATTTGCTTTTACCCTTTAATTTTATATTTACCCACTTTAATTTACTTTCTACTTTTACCATTTTTCTTTTCTTTTTACAATATTGCATCTTGTTCATTTGGATGCTAGCTAGTTAAAGCTACCATTAACAGTCAACTTTCTTGTTTATTTGTTTTCTTGATTAATTTGTTGTAATTTGAGATTATGAATTTAAGTTTATTTTTTGTATGGACTAGGTTTTTTTTTCTCCTAATTATGAATGTTTTTTAGTATCTTCGTAAGGCCAATCAAACCAAAGC
>JBBMEG010000003.1:2658769-2669854 GCA_037832605.1 Cyclanthera cordifolia
TTTAATCTATATAAATATTGCTTTTTATATTAATGGAATTAAAAAATCGTTAAATAATAGACTAAAACATAATTTAATTAGCAGAAATAACTGTCTATTGAAATTATAGAACATAAAAGAAATAGTATTTTAGAATTCCCAAAGTGAAAAATGTAATTATGTGTTTAAATTTATAAGATTGACTTTGTTTCAAATCATATTAACTTAAATATATCATAAAAAGCTCCAAATCTTTGGCTTATTAGAACCGATTAAAGTTAAACCTTTTCATAATCAAGTGGATTATTTGAAATCTTTGACAAGTTTTTTCAAACTCAACCATAGAAATCATAGCAAAAACTCTTCAATCATCTTAATTAAAATAACTGACATGAATTCAACTCAAGAGAAGATGAGATTAGTAAAAAAAAGTAAAAGCTTAAGAAGAATATTTAATGATAATTGAGATGTAATTTTAAGTAGGGACATTAATGATATAAGAAGTGGGGTTGAGATAAGATAATCATAGGAGTTGGACTACTTTAATCCAAATTAACACCCCACCTTCCCCCTTCATTTTTGGCTTTTTTGGACTGCTTTTTCTTCCAAACACAAGAATATATTTTAACTATACATTTAATTTGTCATTTTATATGTAGCCCTAGACAAAGTAATACATTATTATAAGATAATATAACATTAGCTACTCTAAACAATCATATTTATTATTATTTTTTTTTAATTATGGTTTTTGTTTGGAATGAGGATTTATTTGTCCCCAAACAAACAGCATTTGATGGTATTAAAATGAATTAATAATGTTTTGTTCCATGTATTTTAAGGGTTGTTGGTGGTCAAAAAAGATGATGTGTTGTGGGACTCTCTTCAATTATTGCCCTTGTTTTGCCTTTCCAAAGCTAGTTGTCTCTTGTGCAACCACGCATCCATCTTTTACTTTTCTATAATCTTCTTCGAATTCTGCCCAATATTTTTATTTTCCTGCTTTAATCAATTAATATAATTGATTTATTAATATAAGTAATCTTGAATATCACTATCAAGAGAGTTTAATGAGAGGCAAAATTGTATATTATTCACATGAATCTACACTTTAAATGATTGAATTATTAACCACTAAATTAACTAATGAAGTATGTATCCTAACTGTTCATTGAAATTAGTTTGTTGTTATAACACCTTGCTATATCTTTTTTATCCACCTCGAGATGGACCCTCGAACGCATCTAAAATTCCCATCTTGAACATGAAGGCTTGAATAGCAGCACCGAGCATGGTTTGAATGGGTATATATGATCTTGTCGATCTCCCCTCGACATACAAGAAGGAAAGTTTGGATAGGGAATAGTTTAAGCAAACCAAGTTGAATATTCTCCAATACAAAGTGGCAGTCAATCTCGATGTGTTTTGTCCTTTCATGGAATGTGGGGATCGTTGCAATAGCTAATGTTGTCGAATTATCCGAGTAAGCAAAGGCAGGAGGGATTGTATTACTTGAAAGTTACTCAAGATATAGGTCATCCAAGTTAATTCACTCGATACACTTGCAAAGGCATGATATTCAAACTCTGTGGAAGAATGATATATAGTTGCTTGATTCTTGGAGTTAGTAGAGACCCTAATCAATTTCAACAAAAGATTTCAATTAGAAGGTGGTAACAACCCTTAATAAAAAAAATTGACCAAGAGTTTTATTTTTAAGTACTGTAGGAGATAGTTTGGGCCCGAGAGATGCTTTGTTCAAGGAGCTGCCACAACTAGATAAGTTTATGCAACACATAGTAAATATATGGTCGTGAAATCAAGAGATATAATAATTTTCCTGTGTAAGGACCCGACTTTCTAAAACAATTCCTAACAAGAATCCTTAATTATTAACATGCATGATTTCAATCTAACATAACTGAATTAAAACCATTTATATATAGTCAAAATAAACAGTCATTTTTAATAATTCAAATATAAATAAATTAGCCTTACTAGAGTTTACGAATAAATTAAAAACAATTCAAAACTAAATTCCTATAGCTACCTTAGAAATTAAAATATCGTGTAAGAATGAAATGACTCAAAATAAACAAACGACTAGACAACGGCTCCCACCTCGATATTGTATCTACTTACTTGATGGAAAATCATAATAAGAATAAGTACAAATATACTCAGTAAGAATCTCCAACCGAAGTACAATATACACAGTCTAGCTACACTAGTATGTAAATACATGCTCAACTACTAATCTGAACACAACGTAGAACTAACTGGATCATGAGATACGTGACATGACCTAGAGATACGTATATGTCTCCCCGTGAGACCCCTAGCACACACACTCAAAATAGTTTACTCATGAAACACCTTCATGGCTCAGAAAACACACATATGCTTCCTTTGTGAAGTCTTTAGTGTCCTCACCCAACTAACTGCACTAGCCATCAACAATAAGAAATGATCGATGTACTAATGTCCCTACTCAAGGGAGCCTTTTTTCTAATGTTCCAAGCATGTACGGGTACACCATATGCTACTATAAACTCGACAATGTGTAGGCTTGCACAGATTGCCTAGTCTAGGTCTACACATGCCTAAACTTAAACTTGAGAAAGTTGCAAAATGAACACAACTGTTGTCATCCCTCGACAATAGCTATAATAGCCCATTCACACCCATCACCTGAAGATAAAAGCCCACTTATAGGAAGCTTGAAACTAGGATTTGCCAGGGGTGGCATGTGACATCACATCCTTGCCTGTTGGAGGAAAAAATACATGTCGTCTCCAATGATGAAGGGGTATGGTACATCTCATCCTCTACTGCATCTAGATGATGACAAACTAATTGATCTATCTAGGAATGTCATTAAGATTAAATAACTATCAATGTAAACTTACTTAGTATATCCCACCATTAAGTGGTAAAGTAGGACTGGTAAAAAATATATAGAACATAACAAATAGCATCATGATTACATGTTACGTGTTCAGCACCCCATAATACTAAACATCAACTAGCATGTATATGAAACATTAGCAACATATATTCAGCAAGCATTCTCATCTACATCATTCCTACAAGTTCTACACAACAAAAGGTAGTCGATTAACATGTTGCATAACAACCGAAAAATCACATTGCATTACAAAGCATAACTATTATAGTTCACATCTTTTATAACTAGAGCATCTAACAATCATAAATATCAATAGGCTTAGTTATGCATATATGCATACAAGAATCACTTAACATATATTCACAAGAAGGTAAACATAAAATGGTGTACACGGTCGACACAACCCAAGATAAGAAATCCTTACTTTAAAGTTATACAGAATGCTCCCAACAAGTCTAATGAAGTCGTCCTAACAACCTAATCAAATAAAATAAGCAAGAACACGTTAATTAAACTTTGATTTTCCAAAAAACCTCAAGACGTCGGTTTTACTAAAAGGGAACTAACTTCGAAAAACAAATTTCAGGATTTAAGACTCGATCAAACCCGGTTGATTCGGTCGATGCTGATCAACTAAGTCAACTCAACCAATTATGCATAACAAGATGAAGGTTAGTAAAGGTTCACTATTCATGGATGGGTTAAGGTCAATTAAATCATAATACAATCTTTGTTCAACCCTTTCTAATTATGAGTCAACATTCGTAGTTAACTTACATAAAATATCAATTGCCACTTAGGTCGCTACTTTGATATTAGATTAGAATGGCAGAAGTAAAGTTCCAACTTGTTTTTCTAGGAAAGATACTTAGCTTTCACCAAATCAGAGTGAGCCATTTGCTACTCCCTCCCCCCTCAAACCTAGAGCCATCTCGATCGCCGTCCTTTTTTATTTTTGGGGGCTACCACAAGTTTGGATGCTCGATGGCGGGGGGTGATATTGTATTCTACCGTCACATAAAACGGTGCCTATTCACCTGATATAAAGAAAAAAGTCTGAATGTTTAAATTTTCCTTCCATCCCTAACACGGGCCACAATATGTGATACCCCAAGAAAACGCTTCAAGCATTCGGGGGCACCCGAGGATAAGCTAAGTTTATAGCATGTAAACTCTTGAATTGTAGGTATTAGAGGGAGGCGTAGCTTCCTCTATCACATTTCTACATAAACAGCCACATAACTCATGGGAGGATAGCTCGTTGTAATTTTTCCAGTGGAAAGACGAGTGAAGACGTTAAGAGGAATAGCGTAGGTGGCCCGGACGATGGATATATCATCCTCCGTTATCATAGATCGGACATCTAAGATTTGAGAAGTCTTGCTTGTCAAAGGTCGACAGTTACTATTCCTCAGATGCCCCTCTATATAAAGCTCGAACCACCCTCATCGCTCAGCTCGTCTTCATAATCGGATCCAGAATATCTCATTCTTAAGACAAGGTTTTCACTTAAAACGATAAAGGGAAAAGAGAAGAAATGCTAGATAGAAATTACCTTGGAAAACTTTGGTAAGAAATGAAATAAAATCCAATTTATCAATAGAAGTTGGCTGGCAAAAATTCAAGTGCTGGAATTCTGTTGCTGAAATCCAGGTGCTGAAATCTAGATGCTGAAACCTAGATTCTAGAATCCAGTGCTGAAATCTAGCTATTAAAATCCAGTTGCTGAAATCCAGGTACTTACTGGTGTAGCTGCTAAAATCCAGTTGGTAAAATCTAGATGCTAAGAAATAGGGTGTCGAAATTAGAGTGCTAGACAAATAGAAAAAAAAGGTGCTTAAATTCCTTCTAAGGAAAGGTACCAACATTTTGACCAACATTCAGTACAAGTCTACTAATTATCTTCGGGTTTTGACACGAAAAATGACAAAATTTCAAAGACAAGGGGGTAATTGTTACAATCATTTTCATAGGAAGCAAGGATGCTAGAAAGAGTCTCAAGATAATTCAAACATATTTGAGAGATCGAGACATGGGTCGAGAATGTCGAACGGGATGAGCCCAACCCTGGCAAGCTTGGGAAGCTCAAAAGAATCTCGGGATAGTTCAAACATATTCGAGAGATCAAGACATGGCTCGAGTATGTCGGTTGGGACGAGCTCGACCTTACAAGCCTGGAAAGCTCAGAAGAGTCTCGGGATAGCTCAAACATATCCGAGAGACCGAGACATGGCTTAGGAATGTCTGTCAAAACGAGCCTGACCCTAACAAGCCTAGGAAGCTCGAAAGAGTCCTATAATAGTTCAAACATACCGAGAAACCGAGAATGGCTCGAGAATGTCAATCGAGACGAAGCCAACCCCCAACGAATTACTCGGACCAAGACAAGCCTGACCCTTTCGCTCCGTGGGCCTGACGACGTCTAGCCCAAGCCCCGATGGCTTGAACACCCCAGCCCACTTTCAAATGTTTATGTAAACCCCTCAGGTCGCCGATTTGGGCCTTCATTCCAATAGAAATATCTAGAATGTCAATCGTGCATTCTTGATTATAGACGTACACTGATGAAATTATTGTTCTAGTTGATATGGACTAAATTTTTTTTTCCTATATTATTTTCTAACTGCAGATATTCACTTTTTCGTGGGGTCAAATCCTCGAACGCACCCTTAAACATAGGGTGGAAACAAGCCAGATCTTGTAGTATTTGGTCCTAATATTACATTTTCTTTTATTTTTATTTATTAAAAAAAATTCTCTCTATTCTTTATTGATCTTTAGATTAATAAACTATTTCTGGATAAAATTATTTATTCAAAATGAATTATTTTTGTTTTTCAATAACTTAAAAATGAATGAAAAAAAGATTTATAAAAAATAAATGAGTCTCCGAAAATTCAATCTCTATCAATTCTTCATGGACATCTCTATTTATAACTACCCCAATGTATTTGTTAGCTGGAAGAAAAAAATATATATATAACTACATATATTACGAAGGTTGTTGAGTTCTCATTTATCGATATATACAAGTTGGTGATGAAAGGTAGTTGTTAATATCCCTAAGAATAATCATACTACTATTGATCAACTACCATTATTCATTCAACCCATCACATAATATAATTCCTAATTATAATGCTCCTCCAAGAGTTCGAAACATTTCCACAACAAATCTCGTTAATCATTGAAATCAAAATTCAAAACATTATTCCTTTTTTGTTGTATTCACTACAAGATATAAAGATTGTGGTCAAGAAATAAAGTAGAGTGTGTTCAATCTATAATCACTACTTGCATATTAATTAGTATTTTTTTAGATGTGCATAGCTAATCAAATTTGATCTCAATAATTTGAAGAAAAAAAATGTTATGTTTAGTCCCTTAAAATTTAAAAATCTAAGTTTTAATATTAATGGTTAGGAGAAATTTAAAATTTAGTCTCTGTGGTTTGAAAAATTAGAATTTAGTCCCTAATTAAGGTTTGATAAATCTTTAAAATATACTATATCCTTCTTATTTGGTCATCAAAATCCTCATCTATAAGTTATTTATGTGTTTAATGATGAGAGTGTGAGATAAAAATTGATTGGACAACAAAAAAAATGTATCATTCATACATTGTAAGGTACATTTAAGTACTTAAGTGCTTAATTCATCCACGATTTACGAATAACATGAACTTTTTTTTTTAATTTTATTAACTCAGTACAACAAAAGAGAGAATAGGTGATGGGGGTAATCCAAATTAAATTTGAAAACACGGATATAAGGTGTCGCTTGTGTTTGGTGTCAGACATAAGGTGTCGGTCACTTTTGGCATCGGTTAGACCAACACCAAAATTTAAAATCGGTTACTTTTGATGTCGGTTAGACTGACACCAAAAGTTTAAAACCGGTTACTTTTGGTGTCGATCAGTCCAACACCAAAGGTTTAAAACCGGCTACTTTTGGTGTCGGTCTAACCGATACCAATTGTGACTAACACCAAAAATTTCACATTTTTCCCCAACCCCGAGAGCTTCTTCTTCCTTTTGTTTCTTTTTTTTTCTCTTCTTCTTCCCTCTCTTTTCCCTTTACTCGGGCAAGACCCATATTTAATTCCAAACCCTCTTACAACCTTGATCTTCTTCTTCATCATCTTTCAAACTCACTCACAAATCACCATTTTTTAGCTTCTTCATCTCAAAACCTTCAAAACGTCTTCCTATTTCTCATCTTCTTCATCCTAAAATACATACTCCCTCACCCATTTTTTGCTTTTCTTTCTTTCAAATCTCAAAAAACTCACATTTCTCCATTTCTTTTATCATATATCTCCTCAAAAACTCTTCTTTTCTATTTTTATAACTTGTTGAACGAATCTAGGACTCTTCACTTCCACTCATACAATATTTAAATGTAAGAATACATTTTTTTTTTCCTTTTATTTTTCATTTCAATTATTTATCTTTAAAATAAAGAGTATGAAATGATGAAAAAGTTGAAGTTTTTTAGAATTTTTTTTTTTATGGGTTTGGTTATATGTGAGTTATTTGTTCTTCAAAATCTATGATTTTTTTTTAATTTTTACCAAATAAGTGCTAAATTTCTATTATAATTAATTTCTATATTGCATGATGTAGCTTTGATCATTTCTCTTTTATATCTTGGATCTGAACTATAAAACGTATACGTACGAAATATCTTTAAAAGTAGTTGCCTTAAAAATTTGTGTTTGAATTTTTACCTTGTGTGTAGGTATAATTTTAGTTTGGATATGTATAAGTTGTGAATGCTTAAGGATCGAATGTCACAAGAATATAGTTTAGGAGCAGAGACTTTTATAGAAAATGTGTTATGACATTCCAAAGGGTTAAATGTTATTTGTTGTCCATGTTTGAAATGTGTGAATGTCAAGTACCAAAATGTGAATGTAGTAAGAGACCGTTTATTTGTAAATGGTATCGATCAAAGTTATGATACATGGATTTGGCATGGAGAATCTGTATCGAGGAAAAGAAGCAATATTGAAAGTGTTCCAATCCATCAACTTATAGATGAGGATTTGGATGACCAAATACGAATGTTTGAGGCTGCACAAGGTTATTTTAACGACAAATCGTCAATATTTGAGTAATCATTAGAGGATGCCAAGAAATCATTATACCAAAATTGTAATAATTTTACTGCATTGATTAAGCTTTATAATTTGAAAGCAAAGTTTGGATGGAGCGATAAGAGTTTCACAGAGTTGTTAGAACTATTGAGCATTCTATTGTCTTGCCCTCGTGAAATTCCGATATCTACCTATTATGCCAAGAATATTTTAAGTACATTAAGAATTAATTATGAAAAGATTCATGTCTTCATCAATGACTGTTGTTTGTATCGAAAAGAACTTGTTAATGCCGAATTGTGTCATATATGTGGAACATCAAGGTGGAAAGTAAAGAAACTTCAAAATTATTGACGTAGCATGCTACTGACCATCAGGTCGATTGGTATATAAGACATCCAGCCGACACACCCTCATGAAAACAAATAGACGAAAGATGACCCGAATTTATTTTAGAATCGAGAATCTTTGTCTAGCCTTATCAACAGATGGTGTAAATTCACACGGAGACCCAAAGTACTAGATCATATAGTTGTTGATCAATAATGTTGGTGACTTACAATCAACCTTCATGGTTGTGCATGAAGCGTAAATACTTGATGTTAAATGCACCCATGCGCACAAACTCTTATGGTGTCGATCATGAGCGACACCAAAGGCTTTTGATCGACACAAAAATCTAGAATTGGTGTCGCTCATGATCGACACCCAAAAGCTAGAATTGGTGTCGATCATCTAATATTTAATTAAATACCTACTTGCTTGCACACATTGGGTGTTTGTTTAGGTACGATGAGTTATTAGGAACGTTTACATTTTTTTTTATAATACCTCATTTAATTGATATTTTTAGTGGGGTGCTTAGAATTAAATACTTGTTTGTTTTCATGGTTTTAGAAAAGAGGTTTGTATATGGTTGTTTGTTTGTGTGGTGGTCTTGTTGTGAGTTTTGAGGTAATTGTTTGTATGGTAGTTTTTGTAGAGTGATTGTAATAAAAAAATCTAGAACACTTATTATTGTGGGTTTATGGAGCACTTATTTAGAGCACTTAACTGCTCAATTTTTTTGTTGTCCAAACAACCATGTTATAAAACCTAACATCTCAAACTTAATTTAAACCCGCAAACAAACACCTCCATGATGTATCTGTGTTATTAAATTTATTTTATGCTAAATTAATATTATGAATGTTTCAATAATCTTGGATTTAAATATCGTAAGGGTTAGTAGCGCATTGGTTTCATTGTTGGGAGGTAATTCAGTTCAACACTACGGTCACGGAGTCGATCTTAGAAATTGGTATTTGTAATCCTCTCTAATATAACGTATATGTGATTTATATTAATTCATAAAAATATACTAAAAGTTAACTCGTAGTAGCTCAGCAGTATCAATGTATACCCGAAGGCTATGAGATCTCGAATTCGAATTGGAGAGGGAGACAACAAGCCTTACATAGAGGGCACTACAGAGATTCGAAGTACTGATCGAGTGGATGTTAATGCATCACTAGTTCCAGATGAGCTTGGTTGAACTGTATTTTTAAACATAAATCAAAACCATTGATCGAGTGGATGTTAATGCATCACTAGTGTCAACTAAGCTATGCTCGCTTTACAATCCAACTATAAGTCGATCTTTAGTAATATTAATAGTGTTTCTCAAAATTTTACTAAACTTACCAATGTGCTAAATGATATTCATGAGATGATTTCGTTGTTTCATGTCATCTCCTTTCTTTTTTACAAGAAGCGGTTGTAATAGAGCGGCTAATTTGTTGGCGAAACTCTCCCCTAGACATGTTTTGGGTTTTTTTTTTTTTTTATTGTTCTTATATTCAAGAGACGGGTTTTTGAGGCGGGGAATCTACCCTCTATATGTGACGGTTATTGTGGTTGAGGAGCGTGTTAACTCTAATTTGGGCCTTCTTTTTATGAATAAATTTGATGTTTCTTTGAAGAAAAAAAACGCCTTTACAAGAACAAAAATGATGTTTTGATGCATGTTTAGATGAGTGTTTAGAATGAGTGATTAGAGTGAGAGTTATTTTGAGTAATTAAAAATAATGATTGCAGCTAAAAGCTCGCTTAGATGTATATCTTTAAAGAATAATTGCACGAAAAAACTTGTTTAAATGTAAATTTTTTTAAGAGTAATTGCTTGCAAAAAATTGTTTAGATATAGATTTTTGCCAAGTAGCTGCATAACAGTTCGTTTGGATATAATCTTTTGTTTTCATTAATGCTTCTCATTTTGTTTCTTTCTTTTTTTTTTTTTTGCAAGATTTTTTAAATATCGAATTTATTAAAATAATGTTAACATTTTCTAATTTTCAAGTATATTCAATTATATTATATTGATCAACTAAATGATAATTATATATTTATTGGATTGTTTATAGATGTTTGATTATTGCTCGTTAAAATATTTTTTTGATTCAACTTTTTTCCATATTAGTCATTGTATTTTCAAATTTCACAATACATTAATGGAAAATTAATTTAATTATAGTTCTTTATGAATAAAAATTTTGTCAGATCAAGATTGAAATTCGAAACTTAATGTAAAATTTAAAATTCGAAGGGAATTTTGCATGTATAATAAAAAAATAATAAAAATATCATGGATAGCACAATTTAAAATTATTTGCACCTTTAGCCTAAAAAATGGGTAATCCAATGAAAAAGACCAAAAAGCTCAGGCCTAAGGGCCCGCGTAAAAGAAAACCCGCTTGAAATCTATCAATTCAATGATTGAAGTTTATCAATAAAACTGATTAAAATCAATCAATAAAATTGATTGAAGTCGATTAGAAAACTGATTGAATTCTATCAATTCAATCATTTTTTGGTTTAAGCTTCAATCATTTTTTGTTTAAGGCTTCAATCAATTTTTGGTAGTCTATCACTCATTTAAAAGTTGTCTATCACTCATTGAATGTTTCAATACTCACGTATTTCATTGTTATAGTAAATTTATTGAACTTCATCAAATAAAAGTTCAATGAATGAAGTTTATCGGTTCATTAGTGAAGCTGATTGAAGTTTATTAATGAAGCTGATTGAAGTCAATTAATGAAATGATTGAATTCTATCATTC
>JBBMEG010000003.1:2684802-2699695 GCA_037832605.1 Cyclanthera cordifolia
TTAATCCATTACTTCTTTAGTTGTTTCTTGGTGTAAACTTAATCCATTACTTCTTTAGTTGTTTCTTGGTGTAAACTGCCTCTCTTTGTTACATTTGTAGCTTTACCTCCCTCCAGATGAACTGGAAAGGCCTTTTGTAATTTCTTTCCAGACGTTTCCCCCTCCTTTGTAATTTCAATCATCAATGAAATTATTTTTTAATGCCAATAAGAGCATAACGTAGTTGGCATGATGTTTAACCTTTGTAACCAATAGGTTGTGAGTTTCAATCCCCACTGCCAAATGTTGTATTAAAAAAATGAAATTGTTTCTTTTCCCACTGCCAAATGTTGTATTAAAAAAATGAAATTGTTTCTTTTATAAAAAACGATACTGAAAATTGTTACCAAAAAAGCCAATGTGTTTTGTATGTGATATGGGATAAATGTAAGACATAGTCTTTTTATATTCTCTTTTGTGAGTGTTTTGTGGGGTTTGTGTGCATGCGTAAAGCCACTTTAGCCTGCTACATTTAGTCATTAAGGTCACTTGTAGGATATTAAATCTTATGTAGGTGGTTACCATGACTCTCTTTAACTTCTTTATTAATTTTAAGGTATTGGTTTTGAAAAAAATAATTACTGGGTCCCTTGTACATTATGCCAACCTGTGATGATTTTGTGTATTTGGTGGTCAGCTACTAAGACTTAATCCATAACTCTATTGAAGGCATTTTAGCTGACAACTATGGCTCTAGTGCGTGAATCAAGCATGATAGGCAATGTAGCCATGTTTGTTTGTTATTTTTCGTTGGATTTTTTTTTGTCGCTTTTTGCATTTGTTAGATTTTCACGTAGACTAGGATTTGATTTTCTTAACGAGTTTCTAAGAAGTCTAATATTTACAATAATGAGATAACCCATTCCCATTGGATTATCAAAATCCTAAGTGGCTTATGAGAAATTTTGTTAGAAAGGAACAATTTTTTTTAATCATGATTAAGAGATACCCTCGTGTCTGTAGTAAATTTCAGTTACTAAAGCGTGTTTCAGTTGTACAAGAGTGTATAGGATGTTGGTCTGTAATTTAAATCGTTAGCAATTGGGAGGGTATAATTCCAATTAGTAGGGTTTTCCTTCCTTCTCCCTTTCTGGATATCCTTGTAGAAATTTAGGCTTTTCAACTTTGCATTACTACGTTGACTTTTTAATCCAAGCTTTATTATCTACTTTTTTTAAAGCCCCTACTTCGTGTACCTCTGTTTTCCAGCATAAAGCTCCATTTATAGAGGAGCTTGAGGAGCAGATGCAAAAACTCCACGAAGAACGCGCATCTACAGTTGTGGAAAGAAGAGTAGCCGATAATGGCGATGAAATGGTGGAGATAGAAACTGCTATAAAAGCAGCAACATCAATTTTGAATAAGAAAGGGAGCAGCAATGAAATGGTTGCTGCAGCCCAGGCAGCAATTGCGTCTGCAAATGAACAGGCAAATCTACCAACAAAGTTGGATGAATTTGGTAGGGATTTAAATTTGCAGAAACGTATGGATATGAAACGGAGAGCTGATGCTCGAAAGCGCCGGAGAGCTCAATATGATTCCAAGAGACAAACATCCACAGAGGTTGATGGCCATCAAAAAGTAGAAGGAGAGTCTAGTACCGATGAGAGTGATAGTGAAACTGCAGCATATCAGTCAAACCGTGATTTATTGCTTCAGACTGCTGATCAGATTTTTAGTGATGCAGCTGAGGAGTTTTCCCAACTTTCTGTGGTGAAACAGAGGTTTGAAGAATGGAAGAGAGGTTATTCAGCAACTTATCGAGATGCATATATGTCATTAAGCATTCCTGCTATCTTCTCTCCTTATGTGAGATTGGAACTCTTGAAGTGGGACCCCCTACATGAAAATGCAGATTTTTTTGATATGAACTGGTACGATATTATTAAGAATTATTGTGCTAATTTTGTACATAGCTTAAAGTTTTGTCAATATTCAAAATGAGTGTCAATTGTAGATGCAATTTTCTCCATTCAATTGTTTGTAGTACTTTCTGAGTAAAGTTCAACTCATTCTTACATAATTCTAAATTGCTGGTTTATCCCTGTTGATTTTGATCTTGCAGGCATTCTTTGCTGTTCAATTATGGTATGCCAGACGATGGTAGTGATTTTGCTCCAAATGATGCCGATGCTAACCTTGTCCCAGAACTAGTTGAGAAGGTTGCATTACCAATATTACACCATGAAATTGCTCATTGTTGGGACATGCTTAGTACGCATGAAACCAAAAATGCTGCATTTGCTACAGGCTTGATTGCTAACTACGTTCCAACATCAAGTGAAGCTCTTACGGAATTACTGGTTGTTATTCGCACTCGTTTGTCGAGTGCTGTTGGAGATCTTATGGTATGTATTTGGTTTTTGCACTTGTCAATATTACGGTTGTCTTTATTATCATCATGTCAGGGAAACTATCATTTCTGCGTAAATTGAATGCATATATCTTCATTTGCATTGCTCTGTGCGACATGATGCGTTCATGTTTAATCCTCAGTAGATCATTTCATGAAAAATTCTACTAATAGTGGATCCTGTTCATAAAATAATAGGTTCCTGCATGGAATGCAGTAGTGATGAAAGCTGTTCCAAATGCTGCTCGAATTGCAGCATATCGGTTTGGCATGGCTGTTCGTTTGATGAGAAACATATGTTTGTGGAAAGAAGTTGTTGCATTGCCCATTTTAGAAAAGCTTGCCCTTGAAGAGCTCTTGTATGGAAAAGTTCTACCTCATGTTAGAAGTATCACTGCAAACATCCATGATGCAGTCACAAGAACCGAGAGAATCGTTGCTTCTCTTTCAGGAGTGTGGACAGGCCCCAACATCACCGGGGACCGCAGGTTTGCATATCCATACTTTAGTCACTCTTTTAACCGTGTTCGGTTGCCATAGCTGGCTTTTGTTTTAAGTTTGACTTTCAAAATTTTCTATCTGAATTAACTTCACTGGAAGGAAGTCTAGGACTCCGATACTAACTTTTGAGTAACAAGTGCACATTTTATATACTTTCGAGTTCTACAACAACGTTGGTGGAGGACTCGAACATATGACCTCCAATTGTAGGATTAACTATGGCTGCTGAGCTATTACTCTTGTTGGCATACACATTAAATATACTGACACAATATAATCGAAAATAGTGAAGATATATGGCTGAATCAATAAAAATCAAGCAGTGTTTATCAACCAGTAAACAAGCAGAGTGTTTGCCAAAAGAGCAGTAGCTTAGCAGTATCAGCGTTCTATCCAAGAACCATGAGATCACGAGTCCGAATCTCCTTTTGCCAATTGTTGAAATCTCAAAAAAAAAAAAACAAGTAAACAGAAATTACCCGATGAAATGGAAAACGATGCAATAAGGAAATGCACTAACCACGAGAGCATCAGACCTCTCCTCCCAAGTCCTCGAACATCTATTACCAAAAATGTACATTTCTCCCTCTCTTGCAACACTTATTTATATGCCATATTTCTCTCATGAGAAATAACCACCCCACCATGGATTTCTCATATTTTCTCTTTGATGATTAGGGGTCTGATACAAAATATTTTCTTTTCCTATAAAAATAATGGTTTGGGTCTGACAGAGGATATTCATTAAACAATAGTGAAAGTTACTTCCAAGCTTCTACAAAATACATAAGTTTTATGATGCCAAATTTTGTTTTGCAGTCACAAGTTGCAACCATTGGTAGACTATGTTCTTCTGCTGGGAAGAACTTTGGAGAAAAAACACGTTTCGGGCATAGCAGAGAGTGAGACAAGTGGACTAGCTCGGCGATTAAAGAAGATGCTAGTGGAGCTGAATGAATATGATAATGCAAGAGACATTGTTAAGACCTTCAATCTAAAGGAGGCGTTATGAGCTCGAGCGACCATCTGGGACAAGATTGGACAATGATTCCTAGAAGGTGATCCTGATTCTTTCTAAAGTAACAGACTTTACATGATTGCAGCTTTGAACTTTGAAGATAGCTAACTGCAAAGTTGAGATCCATGAGCATTAGATAAATATACTGGCTGTTGTAATCAATGGCCTCGTGCTGGGGTGTTCTTTTAAAATCGATGTTTGATTTATGCACCGACGACATAGAGAACTCGGAGCAAATGATGCGAACTATTCTTAGAAAGCAAACAATTATTACAAGTTCTCCATTTGTTCTTCATCATGGGAAGTTTTAGTGGGTGGATTGTATTGTAGTTTTGAAATGTAGATTTCTATAAATATTTCCAGAAGAGAATCCAATTATCAGTTATCTGCTATTTCAAGGTTAATTGCGGAATTTAGTCTGTATATACATATACAGATGTTCTAGATCAAAGTAAAATAGAATTGAGAGATTATTGGTTAATTGGGAAGATTATGAGTATGTTTGGAGTGGTGAAGGGATGGAGAGAAATTTCTTTCAATTACTAGCGTGTATTGTTCATAAATCATTAATTTATTTTTACTTTTTTACCTAAGGAAATGTTTGGTAGAAGTATTTAAACTAGTATTTTTAATTAGTTTTTACTAAATACTCTTAAAAAAAATTACACTCAATTGAATTTTTTATTGCAATTATTACTCTTAATTATTTAAAATAAATCATCATTCTAAATATTAATTTTAAATATTCTTAAAAATTACATTTAAACAGTTTTTAACGGTAACTCTTACTAATCATTCCTTCTAAATATACAAAATAATTTTTATTATAAATACTCTTAAAAATTTTATTCAAACAAATGTTTAACTTTAATCACTATTAATCATTATTTTTAAATACTCAAAATAAATTTTCATTCTAAATACTAATTTTAAATAATCATAAAAATTACGTCATAACTGCAATCATTACTTCTAAATATTTAAAATAAATCTTCGTTCCAATTACTAATTCTAAATATTGTTAGACATTTCAATAGAAATCTCATAATATCCTTATCCTTCTTTTCCCTTCCCTTACAGCGTTCTCTGCCTTCTCAGCGTAGCCATGGCCTGTATTAGAGCCTACCGAAGAAATGTAGTGGGCCTTTCCTATTAAAGCCCACTTTGTACCTACTATTTTAGCATAGCAGTATTTTAGGGGCGATTGGATCTAGTGGTTGATGAGAGGAGAGCAGAAGAGAGGAAGTAAAGTATTTGAGAATATGAAATGCTTGTTTGGAGATTTATGTTTAAGAGAGATGAAGTTTCAAATTCGTTTTTTAGAGATTTGTATTTAGAAGAGAAGATAATTATTTTAAATGAAATTTGATATAAAGTTTGATTTCATATTTGATAAGATGTTGGAGAGAAAATGGAACGAGTTGGAGAAAGGTTGATGTACCCATTTTTTTCTCTATAATTTTGATATATACAAATTGTGTATACATGATAGACGTTGTATATATGAGTACAAACTCAAGTGCTTATGCATCCTTTGTATATACGAGTACATAATAAATAATAGAAGATGCAAATTAGTTATAATTTTTTTTTTAAAAAATAACTAGTATAGTGACGAGAACAAAAATCCTTGAAGATAGAATTTCACTTGGAGTAGGGTTTAAATTCATACCAACTTCTTGTATTTTATTATTTTTCCTAATGTATATTCCAAAATATATTGTCTACTAATAATTAAATAATTTTTTTTAATATATAAATCTGATTATTACGTCCCTTAGATCTCACGACAATTAATGTCAATCGTTCTTTTTCTCTATAGCTTAGATCTATACATATTGTGAACACATGACAATATCATTGTACATATAAATACACAACAAAGTGTTAGCACCTTTAACATGCATCAATTGTTGTGCTTATTAGTACATGACAAAAAAAATAAAAGCACAAATTAGTTATAGTTAAAAAAAATAATAAATAAATAAATAAATAATTTCACTGCAAGAAGAGAGTTTAAAAATGTACCTTATGAAATGTAATAACTTTCTATACTTATGTACGCCACAAGGTGAGAGGTAACACCAGTGAGTGGTAGCGACAACGAGTTTGATTGGAAGTGATGACTGTACTTGAAACGAACTAGTCGTAGTCCTCAACAGGAATGAGCACAAGACGATCAATTGAGCTTCAAATCAATGGGAGATGAGATGTTCCTTTTTTAGGTTTTTGAAGACTCTTTAAATTCTCTTTTGTAATTTTGAAGGGAGTTTATTTTTCTTCGAAGCAATGTCGAGTATTTTGTCTAATAGTACTCACACCATAATGCAACAATCATCACGGATGCATGACTCGTCAGATGTAGGTGTATACTTCCCATTTTAAAATTCTAAGATTCAACGTGTTTTTTTGTTTAAAACATCGATATAAATATTAAAGTATATTGGTCAAAATATCTCATGGTTTGTAATGGGAGGGATATAATTATAAAATTATTTTCATTATTTAATAATTTTTATTCAAAAATTAATTTTAGACATAAATTAAAAGTCAGAACAGAAATTAGACAGTCTCTAAATTAGTTTCAACTTTATATATCTTCCTAGATATGCCAATATAAATCCACCCACTCTGATAAATGGGCCGACGTTGCAGCGAAAGTTAAAATCCAGCCCATGACAATTTCGTGGGAGCCTATACATTTTGGGCCTTAGGCCCATGAATATTGCCTAAGCGAATGCGCCATCCTTTGTTTGAGGATGGAATCTACGCGTAAAAATAGTATATAATGACAACAGTACCAAAAACTAAATCGAATCACACGATTGCTCGTTTCATTGAATTCGCACCTGGCGATTGGAATACGAGGAACTTGAAAGCCGACGACAATTCACAATGGTATGTGATTTTGTTTCTCGATGTCTAGGGTTTATTGCTGTGTGATCTGATTCAACGTGCTCGTAGAAATTCGGGTTTATAATTGATTTCGTTAGTCCCGATCGTTTTCTCCTTGCTGGAGCGATCATCATTTGGTATTTTATTTTTATTTTAGAAGAGCTTAACGTTTGCATTTGAGATATGCGTGTTTTCGGATATCGTTTTTCCGAAAGTGAATTAGAGTATTCTGATCATTGAAGTTATGAACCATTACGATTGTCTTTGGTCGAAAATTATTAAATTCATTGTTGAATTCAACCTGAAAAATGATATTCTGGGAAGGTTTTTCAATGGATTATACCAAGTAATTCAGGGGTATCTTGGAAAGCTATTTTCAAATCCATGTTTGCTTTTTTAATCCGAGAAACTGAAGTTTTGCTCCCCTATATCCAAAGCACCCGCGTCCTTCCCAAAATCTGCAGTTGGGAGACAACTAGACTCAAACCTTAGACCTCCATAGAACATGTCTTGAAAGGCTCTAGTTTCAACCAACAAGACTGTCCCTTGTACATGTTTTAAAAACTCGTAATTCTAGAAGAAAAAAAGTTACGTCAGTTTGTGATAACATATCGGATTGGAAGAGAAAACACGTTTTTTTTTTCCTTCCAGAAGAAATGGTTAAAGAAAATGGTTTGTATCTGTATTGGGTATCATTTTTTTCAGAGGGAATCAGATAATTTTGGCAATTGATGTTACTACTCATCACTAGTGATTTAAGTAAAAAATCAGAGAATCTGTCATCGCATTTAACCTGAAAATTGATTGTATCGAGATGGTTCCTTCTTGCACAGATTATTCTAAGTATTTGTGTTGTATTGAAACGCTACTTTCAATCCTGTTTCCTTTTCAATAATACGTTATCAAAGCTGATAATTTTGGAAGAATGACTTCATATCTGTTTTTCAGAACATATCGGCAAATCCTGAAGGGAAAACAAGAACGTTCTTTTAAGAAACATCGTTACCCAAAATGATTTATATACTTACACTTCTTTAAGTTTTAAATTTATAATTTCTTATTGTTCATAATTGCGGAAATTTTTTTCATCGAAGTTTTCTCTTAATTAGCTATGCAACTTCTCTGTCCCGTACTTTATTAATTTTGGTAGATTGTATTTCATGAAACTGTTGCCTATTGAAGTCAATCAACATAGTATGCTAAGTAAATGATGTATATATGTATATTTATAATTCTTCTTTTGTTGATCTTTTCTGCTGCTTTAAATTGTTGAGTTTTTTATTATAAAAAAATATACAAGGAATGAATTATAAATATATTATTGGCAATACATGTTGAATTGAGGAGGCTCATAACCTTTATGGGTTTGCATTTTTCAGTCTTCACTCGCAGCCGCTAGAGCAGACAACTTTTACTATCCACCGGAATGGACCCCAAAGCAGGTACATTTCTCATTAACAACATTAGTGCAAAAACTTTTACCGATATAAATATCCATATCCTAACAAAGATGCATGGATATTCATATTCTCATGCTGATTTTGCCTTTTTCAGGGGTCTTTGAACAAATTTCAAGGTCAACATGCCTTGAGAGAGAGAGCAAGAAAAATAGATCAAGGCATCTTGATTATAAGGTATGTAGCTAATGAGAACACATAGTTGGAAATCTTTTTCTTGGAATGTTGATTTTTCTTTTTGGTGAATAACTTGAACATCATCAGTAGTATTTGGTTAGAGATTGCTTAATATATGCAAATTAGCATTTACAGTCCAGACATAACAAGGCATTTTTCCTTTTTTCTATTTTTAACTAAAAAACTATGGTTGGTGCATTGTGCCAAAGATACACCTTTGTGAGATCACCTTTGTTATTTTTTGGAAAGCGGGAGTGCAAAAATATTCCCATGTTGATGGTTCAATTCACGAATTTTGTTTTTCTAATAAGTCGAAGTGTGATGGTTTTCTTAGGTTCGAGATGCCTTACAATATATGGTGTGGTGGCTGCAACTCAATGATAGCAAAGGGTGTCAGGTTCAATGCGGAGAAAAAGCAAGTTGGAAATTATTATTCTACAAAGGTATTATTCATGGCTAATTGTATGTAACATACTTGGCTTTGGTGCTATGTTTGAAGGTTTGATTATGCAATCAGACTACACCACTCACTCTTACGCGTTGTTGTACCATTTTTTAATGGGTTTTATCATTGATTTACTGCTTTTATATGCACATACATTCTTCCCTAGTATTTACATGCAATATTTATTTATTTTATTACTCACGTTTGTCTAGTAAGTTTGATTTCTGATCCGTAGTTTTGAAACTTGTTTAGTAGAGCATTTCTGTATTTGTGCTGCTACCTGTTTGGTAACTATCAACTTCTTTAATTGGTATTAGGCTCTCCCTCTGTCCGTTTGCACTATTTTTTTTAATATCCTGTAGTTGTATCATGTTATTAAGCATTCTTACAAGAAGGTCCCATCCAGTCTTACAATCATTGTTAGTTTCTCTGCTGCAAAGTTGTTTGTGGTGCCGGCATAGGTATTAAGTTAACTATTTATTTATTAACCTTGCTATCCTGACCACTGGACTGGATGAGTGTCTTACTATCTTCGATTCCATGATGATGCACTGTTTGAAAATTGAGTTTATAAACAGATAATAGTTTTTCCCTAAAAACGACGGAACTGTTCGACAGAAGGCTTTTCTGGATAATTCTGTTCTGATGGATGGATTCTTTTTCTAGGAAAACTACAAATATACACAAATAGGTGATGGTGATTTCTGATAGGTTTGGGCCTTATATAAATTAGGAATAATATGAGGCCATATGAGAAATTTGTTAGGGAGTTTTTTGGGGTTCTTAATTATAAATAGAGGGTAGGTGTGAATGAGGAAGACTCAAAATATTGAGTGAAAATTTGTGGGCTCAATAGAGTATTCTCTAGAGTACAGGAGGTTCCAAGTCCTATCAAATACTTGGTTAGTTTGTATTTTTTTTAATCTTCTATCTTTTATCTTTTATATTGCAATAGAAAGTTTGAGTTATTGTTCATGTTTGGATCGACGGTTTCACAGAAATTTTCGGAAGTGGTGTATAGAAGTTACACCCAAACAGCTCTTAAATTACTAAATATTCTCTTTTTGCTTACTTTAGATATGGAGCTTTACTATGAAATCAGCATGTTGCAGACACGAGATTGTTATTCAGACGGATCCAAAAAATTGTGAGTATGTGATTATTAGTGGTGCACAACGGAAAACCGAGGAATATGACATAGAGGATGCAGAAACCTTCGAACTCCCGGCGGATGAAGGTGATGATTGTTAACATGAATAACGTTTATTTATCAGGGCCATTAAGCTTAATTATCTTTACATTGAATCTCATTGTTAAATCTTTTTGTCTTGTAATTTAATTGTCAAGAGTGTTATTTAACCCTTGCTAACATGTGTTTTTTTCTTTACAGAAAAGGGTAAGCTTGCAGATCCATTTTATCGGCTTGAACACCAGGAAAAGGATATGCAGAAGAAAAAAGAAGCCGAGCCAGCATTGGTGCGCCTTCAGCGACTCTCAGATTCTAGGCATGGGGATGACTATACTCGAAACAGAACCCTTCGTGCTCAGCTCAGAGTATAGCTTCTCATCATTACCATACGTCTCTTTTCAGTTCCGCACTTAAAATTGAATGATTATGTACAAACACACTTTTATTCATCTCCCCCCAGAGTCAAAAGAAGAGAGTTGCTGAAGAAGAACACGTTTCTCGGAAGATGGGCCTTGGTATACGATTGCTTCCCTCAACTGAAGAAGATTCTGCAGCTGCAGCTCGCATTAAGTTCTCTTCAAAGTTCGAGAAGAACCAACGGAATAAACGAGCATTGATTCATGCATCCTCGATATTTCATGGATCTCCCATGCTGGATAAGAAACGATTGGACCTAGAATCCAAGAGAAGGAAGATCTGCGCATCTGCAGCTTCAAACATATTGACAGGTAGCTTCAAGCCATCATCTTGGTCGCAAAGTGCAGATAATTCAAGCCGACGGGCAGGAACTTGTGTCGTTGCCAGACGATCGTAGTGTGTATGTTTTTGTTTTTTTTTACAAATTTAAGTTTTAGATGTTAAATATATGTATATAGAATGTATTGGGGAACCAACCATCTAAAGTTTTTCAGAATCCTTTACATACTGAGGTAATCAGAAATTCCCACTCCCACTTGTTCAAGGTAAAAAGAAAAAGAAAACCCCAACTCTTCCCAAAGTCAACAATGAATATATGAAGGCAAGATATAAATTGCAGATATCTTCCCAAAGTCCTTTAAAGTTGATGTGTTAACATGTTGGGAACTATCCTTGGAACATGTTTAAGAAACATTTTGAAACATATTTTTTTAGTGGTAGGTTAAATAAACATGAATTTTTACTTGATTAATAATGTTAGAAGAGAAGAAAATTCACATTCATGTATGAGAGTTCAACAATCATAAAATCAAGTATGAAATGTGAGTTATTGATCTAAAAGCGTAAGTTATAGGTCTAGATTTTTCATGCAAGAAAATCAAATGGAGAGAGCAAAAGTTAAGTTTGAGAGAAACTATGAACGAAATTTGTAGTTTCAATTTTTTTTTTTTTTTTTTCAATTTATTATTTTTAATTCAAAGTCAATTATTTCTCTCATATATTCAAAGTTTGATTTTTTATTTTGTGACTATTTTTCACCCTCTCCCAATAAACTCATCATCTTTTATCCATTTATTTTAATACAAGTTGGGAAGGGGGACAATTCATCGATGTTAATGCATCACTAGTGCCAGTTGAGTTATGCTCGGTTTGACATTTTTTATCAATCTAATTTATGTTTAGTTCAACTCATTGCAAATTAGTAATCAAAGTAGTAATCAAATGAAGCTCAAGCACATATCTCTTTCATAACTATATCTAAGTTCTACATTTTCTTTATTTGTCACATGAATATTATAAGAAAAATTGTACTGATCACTCCTACACTCGTATCTAATAATTACACCTTTAAACTTTTAATTTGATGAATTATATCTCTTCAAATTTGACAAGTGTAAGAAATTGTCATTTTAATTTGCTCACCTCCGCTGTACTTTTTGTCTCATCCAATAAAAACTCATATACTAATGTACCCATAATTTTCCCTCTTTTTTGATATTTCATAACTATTGCCATGGAATATTGTAAAACTTAAAAAAAAAAAAAAAACTCCCTTTTAACTAAGGTATAATTATTTCTCTTCAAAATGAGGCATAAAGATATTGCTATGGAACTTCAATTCATTTGTATTTGCTTTTCCATTCTTAAACTGAATTCACTATTTTTTTTATTTTTTTTTGATCCCATACTGTACAATGTACAAAAGCTAACTTGAATATATATATATATATATATATATATATATATATATTATATATATATATGAAAAAAAAAAAAAAAAAACCAAACTCAAGCATCTTGCTTGTTTTCATCTCCTATCTGTGTTGTGTGAACTCGGCTCCTCAAGTACTCCTCGAATGCCTTCATACTCTCTACGTCGAACCCTCCCGCAAACGGAAAACGTCAGCTATGCTTATGGGGTGTTTGTTTGAGGCTTTTACGGAGTTATTAAAAATGAGTTTTTATAATTACTCTATAAAAATATCATACACACGAGCTATTATTATAATTTCTTTTTTATAACCACTCAAAATAACCCTCATTTTTAATCGGTCCACAATTTTGCTAACAATCACCTCCTTATGTTCTCAAGTATTATAGGGCTTTTCATAAAAGAGATTCGAGATTTTGTTAATCAGCTAGAACTTGATTAGAAACAACATTATTCAAATGTGAAGCACAGTTACTCTTGACTAACGAATGACGATGACACGTATTTAATAACTATTAGGTTTTTTGGGTTTGGTTTTTGAAATTTAAGATTGGTTTTTTTGATATCCGTGACCGTTTGATTCAGCTTGCGTGCACCTCGAGCCTGACCCTATAACATTTGGTTGTCAAGAAAGTTCGTAGGAAATTAAGATTGGTTTCTCTAAACTTATCTATAAAGGATTTCATCTTCCCTTAAAGAAAGTATTTGAATTTTAACCAAATTTCAAAAACCAAAACAAGATTTTGAAAATTAAAGTCATGTTTGATAATCATTTGGTATTTGTTTTTAGTTTTTTGAAATTTAAGCTTGTATTTACTCAAATTCTCAAGTCATCCTCTCCTAAGTATCAAAAGAAGTATTTGAAAGCTATTTTTTTCGCTTTCAAATTTTGGTTTGATTTTTAAAAACATAAGTAAGATGTAGATTTCAAAGTAATGAAAAACATGTATTGAAATAATAGTTAAAGGTTTAAATTTAAAAAACAAAAAACAAAAAATCATCAAATAGTTATCAAACGGAGCCTAACTTTTTTGTTTCCAAATTTTGGTTTAGGTTTTAAAAATACAAGTAAAATGTCGATAATAAAGTAAGGAAACGCATAAGTTAGAGCAGTCATTGTGGACTTCATTAAAAAAAAAAACTAAAAACAAAATAGTTATCAAATGGAGTTGAAATTTTCCTTTCGAGTTAAAATGTACCTGATGAACACGAAAAGCAAAGCGGACGCCTTGCAAGACTAAAGACTCTCTGTTCGGCTCTTTCTCGAGTTCGAACATTGCATCAAGTTCTGATGCTACTCGATTCATGTATTTCCTTGCTAATTGTACGGATGAGAGCTTAATCAGTAGTTGTATAAGTATGAATTACATTAAGCATTTTGAGACATATATAGCCTAATATAACAATGTTAGGTAAGAACTAGAAATTAAATCGGTCAGTTGATATAGTTAAATTTATCTAAATCAATCAGTTTATACTTTTGGATCGATCGGTGGTTTATCATGATTCAACTTGGTATCACAATAAAAGGTCTTGGATTCAAATTTCTCTACTTAGTTTCGTCACAATTAAAATTGATTTCCACTTCATATTTATTTACAAAAATTTTCAACCCACAAGCGAAGAAGAGTGTTGGTTGATATAATTAAATTTACTCCTACTCATCAACTTAACCTTTTGAGTTGATTGGAGATTTATCGAGTCTATTTCTATTTGTAACTATAATCATGAATAATGAATGAGACACCTCACAAAAGGGCGGGACTTGTTTTTTTTATATGTACAAGTGTTTGGGCCAAGCTTAAACACACCTCGACTAGACATATCGTCTGATCCTACAATATTTTAGATGTGTAAGAGACTCGTTCTTAGGTAGGTGCATACTATAGATTGAACTAAGCTCAAAGCCGAAGTTCTCAACGAAGAAAAGATTGAACTTCTTAAGTTATTACCTTTCCAACAACTCCTGTATCTGATAACCAATCAACTGGAATTCCAAACTCTCTATATCGCGAGACAGCCAGTGCGCAAGAGTGCATAGACACTCTGCTCAACTCTATCAAAAGGGAAGAACAAAAACAGTGATTAGAGATCACAGCAGAAATTGAAACTCAATAATGGAAAATGGCAGCACAAAGTAATGTATAAGTACCAATTTGAAGTTAAACAAAAAAAACTTTCAAAAGTTATCGTATTACGTTAGTTGATATAATTAAATTTACTCTACAGCTTAAGCTTTTGAGTTGATTGGTTGTTTAATATAATACAACATGGTAGCAGAGCAGGAGATTTTCAGTTTGAATTCATGTAGTGTCGTTTCATCTCCATTTAAAATTAACTTCACTTGTAAGACATTTCTATAATTTTTTAAGTCCATAAGTGAGGGGGAATGTTAGCTGATATAATTAAATTTACTTCAACCTATTAGCTTAAACGTTTAGCTTGATTGGTGATTTAAGAATATTTAATACTTAGAGAGCCAATTTCTCGAGAATCACAATTGGTGATCTAACTACTTGATAGGCCAACGATATGGATTTCCAAATCACATGTTCAATGGTTGTCATGATAGAGGATGTGATGTCAGCGGTTCCACAAGTTTGCAGACGGGCAATGACTTGGCGGTTATGCAAGGTGTGTGGTGGAAGTTATGTCGGTTGCTGAAGAACTTCCAGGTAAGCCAAGTAGGTG
>JBBMEG010000003.1:2724744-2756484 GCA_037832605.1 Cyclanthera cordifolia
GAGAGTTTTAGAAATGCTTTTATCTTTGAAAGTTATATGACAAGATGCAATAAGGGACATATCAACTAGCTTGCATTGATCATATAATCACTTAGTAGGAAGGAAGCTTCAAGAAGTCATACCCCCTAATAGTACATTTTGGGTCATAATTGATGTGAAGATAAAAATGAAGGAAACTTTCCTAACATGCAATATTAATAAAATAGCATAAAGGCATGATGAAAAGGGGTGTAGAGGTTCATGTGGCCATGTGCAACACGCATTGGACAAGCAGGACCGTGACACTGAGCACTCATTCTTCACAAAATTTTTCATCTTCATCCATGTTGGGTAGTTTGTGCACCATATTCTTTTTCACTAACTCTTTTAGGCCACCATGATGTAGGTGACCAAAGCGAAGATGCCACAGCGATGCCTTGTCTTCTACGTCGACTTGCAAACATTTTTCTCGTATGCTTCTCATATTCAATTTGTACATCCGATTCTTATCTCAACTCCTTCATCTTCATACTGTCCAACTCACCACGAAGAGTTTGGAGACGCACTTGCTTAACTCGGCCGACTCCTTTGAACACTTTTCCTAAAATGTCTCATGCTTCTTTTGAAGTAGTTGCACTGGCAATCTTCTCAAAGCCTGACTTGTCAAAAGTTCGGAACGACAATGTATAGTGTCGCTTAACCTTTGATTGCGTCTCTTTCATCGCCTTGTTTTTTAGTCGTCTATAACCTGTGGTATTTCTTGATTCTTCAAATCCTTTCTTCGACCACCCTCCCATGCATCTTGAAAACCGAGAAGAGCTTTCATTTGAATGCTCCAGTTCTCGTAATTCGCCTTTGTTAGTCGTGGCGGCATCATTTGACCCATCATATATGCAATCAGCTTTGATAACAAATTGTAAAATCAATTAACAAAAATTTTAGTCAGGCTTTTTTTTTTTTTTGTGACAGAAGAGACAAAACACTATGTTTTTCTAAGAAAAAAACACTATTCATGTATTTCTTTATTGTATTTCACCTTTTTACTATTACATCTTCACATTAAGAATAACAATCTATTTATAAACATTACAATCTTCTCCTATAACAACTCTTAACCTTTCATATACATAATTATAATGTTTATTCAACCGCTATTTTTGGTATCTTCATTCTCTTGTGTAGGAGGATAGGCTCTCTTTTTTTAGGGAGAATCTCCTACTAACATTGGCTCCTTCACCGAAGTTGATTGCATAGCTTTGGTTGTGCTTAATGAATTGCCTCTTGTTCCAAAAAAAAAGAAATTATGAAAGTTGTGGTGTACAATGAACGATATCTGATATATACACATCTTTCTGTTTGCCTTTTCCTTTAACTGGTTTTTATTTGGCAGCTAATAAGATTTTCAAAGCTTAAAATTAAAAAAAATAATTATAAATAAATTGGAACAGTCAAATAATGTTGACAATGACACTCAGTCTCTCCTGGTCAGAAAAAAAAACATCATCTTTTACATGGAGACCAGGTTAAAGTAGAGCCTTAAATGTACCTCACAAAAGTTCAAATATATGTACACTTATTTTTGGTAGTCTTCCATTCGTATCATTCAAATTATAAATTGCTCCTTTTCATTATAAATATATCAAAGGACGTGTTTGGCTACGCCAAAAACAGAATAAAAGTGTTAGTAAGTATTTGTTTAGAGTTGTCTATCGATAAAATTTTATGACATTGGACGATGTGTTGGTAATCAACCTTAATTCACTCTAACCTCGCACTCCAAACACGCTCTAATATCAGTTATGTCCACTCTACTTCTCCAAAATTTGATTTTTTTTTTTTTTTTTTTGTTAATTTGGAAGCTCTAATTTATGTGCATACATCAGAAAATGTTTGTTTTGAGTGTTTATGGAGATTTTATAAACGAGCTTTTATAATCACTGTTTAAAAACCTTATACAAACGAGCTATTATTACAATTTCTTCTTTAAAATCACTCAAAATAACTCCTCATTCTCTAAACACTCAAAATAAACACCTCACAATTTTATAAACAAACACCCTCTTAAAGAAATGAGAGTAAATTTTTTCGATTCGATTATAATCATCCTAGCTAAGGTAGAAAATGATCTATTCCCATATTTTTTTACCACTCCAAACACTCCTAAGTTGTTTCTCTCACCTTGTCTCTGCCACTTCCTTTTTCCAATATAATTCGATCAGTTGCTTTCAATTCTATGCTCAATCACGTGAGATGTCTCCATTTCTTCCGGTTTTTGTGCTCAAGATCTATCCCCTTCTTCATTCATTACTAATAAAGCACTTCATATCTCTCTTATATATAAATGGTAGCTTTTTCTTCATTTTTGGACCTACGACTCAATATCTTTGAGCTTATCATTCTTTGATTATATTAAATCAAATATCCTATTAGATTTTAGATAAACTCTTATAGCATATTAGAAATACATATATTTTTATATGAAATCAATATACGTTCAAACAAATAACTCGTATCTTTTATAATTTGTGACTTGTGATCTTCAACCCTCTTTACCTACTCTATTTTATATTCTTGAGTATTTAAGTTTAGCTTATACCATTTTTGACAACTTTCATAGGACGTCATTCATAACACTTAATTAGAAATGTCCATGGGTGGGACAGAAACGGGGATGGATTTATTATCTCTATCCTTACTACCAATTTTAATCATTCATCTCTGCGAAATTCACCGTAAAATTTGGCGGGAAACAGGGCGAGGTTCCCCATTGGAGAATTACTTACCATTCAATTTCTTTTCTTTTCTTTTTTTTTATTCTCAAATTTTTACAAACTTTCCCAATCTTAATTCAATTCACTAAATTTTTTATAATTTTTTCAATAGTTAAGATAAATTTTTATTAATTTCAATTAGAGAGCTAATTATGTTAGAAAAATATCCATCGAAATAAATGTTTTTAGAACTTTATGTATATAAACGTATTTGATAAAATAAAAATATAATATATAAACAAGACGGGGAATGAGAAATAGAGGATGAGGAATACCATCTCCGTTAAGCTGTTGGTAAATTTTGCATCTCCACTCACTCCCCCATTCACCGTTCCTTAGGGGCGGGTCCCCGCGGGGCCTCGGCTCCATGAAGAAAAATGAACATCTCTAATAACACTATATTTGGTTGTCAAAAAAAACTATGAAAAAATATAATAAATTTTAGGGAAATTACTCCACATAGCAATTTTTCATTCATCAATTTTAATCATAACATTTTTTCTAGAAAATAATTCCTACATAGTAAATTTTAATTAGTTTTTAAAAAATTTCAATTTTACCTCTCTTTTCAACAAACTGATTCAAGACGGTTAATGAGCTGATTGAATCTATCACAAAACTGTTGAATTTATGAACTACGGATTGAAGTCTATCCGTTGAACTACAAATTTAAGCTATCAACTGAATTAATTGAAGCTATACTAATTGAGACGAGAGTTTTTTAGTCATTTTACATAACGACCAATTTTTTTGCCATGTAAGAAATATTTTTAAAATTTGGCTATACTTTTTTTTTTTTTTTGCTATACATAAAAAACCCCTAAATTTTAGATAGATAAACACATGTTTGAGTGGTAGGAAGAGATGAAATTGAAATCCATTCCAATGTTTGGCTCATAGGTTTCCATCTTATTATTCACTAATCTACTCTCACTTTTCTTTCTTTATCACTTCTTTTTCTTTTTTTTCCCTTCGAGTCATAACCAAGCATCCCTTCCCATTTTTTGGTCCATACGATTTTGAACGAGCTTTTGGCGACCCACTAGGCCAACACATTATTCATCATCATTCATTTTCTCATTTAAACACAAGCTCAATTATATGAAGATTTCAAAATCTTCCAAATAGAGTTGTCTAAGATTCTATCTTCCAAAATCCTTGAAATTGTTATAATATATTATTACTAGCCAACATGATCATATAGCTTAGCTTGGGTTGGGGTCATGAGTTCAAGCCTCTTATATTGGTGGTGTGATATTTTAAAGAAACAGGGTATATATGTTTTATCTTCATCGTCATTACCATTTGAATTTCCCCTTTGATATAATATTATATAAAAATAATATCACTCTCCCAACCATATTTATTTTCTTGTAAGCTTTTACAACTACACATCCCTAGCTACTTTTTTTCTAAATATGCTTTCTTCAAGCAACAATCAAATCTACTCCACTACTTCACTTGAAAAATCCATCCAAATCCATGATGAAAATGGAAACCCTATCTCTAGATTTGAACAAAACCAACAACTCATAGATTTCTACAACTACAACTTCAACTTCAACTTCAACCCTTGTCTTGATGAAGACTTCATTTTGTTGTATTCTCAAAAACAGCAAATTCTTGGTCATGAAATGGAGGTTGAAAGTGCAAATAACAAGATCAATGAGGAGGCAGCTGCAATTACCGAGAAAAAGAAGGGCATTCCAAGAAAGAGAAGTTCAAACAAGGACAGGCACAGCAAGATCTGCACATTAAGAGGGCCAAGAGACAGAAGGATGAGGCTTTCACTTGAAATTGCAAGAAATTTCTTCAATCTTCAAGACATGCTTGGATTTGATAAAGCAAGCAAGACAGTGGAGTGGCTTTTTGCAAAATCAAGAAATGCAATTAAGGAGCTAAAGGAAAAGTATTTATCAGAGGTCAGTTCCAACAACAACAATAATGTTCATGAAATTAATAGCAATAATAATAAGAATAATAAGAATATTGATGAGAAAAAAAGATGTGATTTTGGTGGTGTTATTGGGAGAAAGTTTTCAGCTTTAGAGGAAGTGCATAATAAGAAGGAAAAGAGAAGGAAATTGAAGGTAGTGGATAAAGAATCAAGATTGAAGGCAAGAGCTAGGGCAAGAGAGAGAACTAGGGCAAAATTGAATCTTGATTTGGAGAAATCAAAAGGTGGGAATTTTGATCAAGCTGGTCATCATGATGATGATCTTATTGAAGTAGAAATTGTGAGTGAGGATAAGGTGTTTTCAAAGGAGAAATGCTCAGATGATCTGCAGGTTCTTTTTCCTGGTTCTTCAACTGATATGGGAACTGTGTCCTTGGAAAACATGAAAGCATCACCTGCAGGTAATCTCTACAAATTAGGGTTTTCGGTAAAGTTTCTTTTTCTTTTCTTTTTTTTCCTTTACTTAATTAGGGCATGAGAACAAAAGGCAAGTGTACTTTAGAGAAAGAAAAGTGAGACTAAATTTGTATTAGGGCTGAAACACAAAGCTAGGTAATTTTAGTAAGGTAAAATAATATTTTAGTCTCTGAACTTTTACATTCATTCTATTTTGGTACAAGAATATTTGTGCAAAACTTCTGCACACAATGGGTAGAGGAGCCCTACATTTTGTGTATGTGACACGTTATGTGCCACGTAAATTTATTTTACAAATAAAAATGTAAAAAAAACAAATGATGTGTGTTGTCGTAGGGAAGTTTTACTCAAAAGTCCAATTTTAATCTTTGAACTTTTAGATTTATTCTATATAGTTTCTAAAATTTTAAAAGTTCAATTTTAATCCCTAACCATTGAATTTGTTCAGTTTTGTAACTCAATTAATTTTTACCTACAGTAAATCTCCTTTAAATAGAATTTAATACAGCAGTAGAGGAAACTAAAATAACAAATAAACTGCCCTATTTTTTTTTTCTTTTTTTTTTTTGAGAATAATAAACTGCCCTAATTAATTTGCTCCAAGAAGCTAATTTAACTAAATAAGAAACAGTAGGAATTTGAACAATATTCTGATAAGTTTCAATCCCTAGAGTTTCAAAAAAGAAAAAAAAAAACTTAAAATTGGTTGTTTTAATTTTTTTTTTTTTTTTTTTTTGTAAAAATTTCCTTTTCTTCAAAGATTCTTAAAATATGTTCACATCTTGGCTTTGATTATATTAAAACTATTAACATTATTGAACCAATTGGACTTTGAAAATTTCATAGACTAAAATCGAACAAATCTCAAAATTTAGAGATTAAAATTGAACTTTTAAATATTTAGAAATCAAATTGAAACAAATGTCAAAAGTTTGGAGATCAAATAGTATTTTACCTTTCTAATAACATTATTATTTAACAAACAACATTTAGAGAAAGAGAATTTGATCATATAACTTCATCGTTACTAGATATACAAGATGCGACTAGAAACTATATGTTCTTATTGACACAAAGCTGAGTGTATCTCTTTTTTATAATTAAAAAAATATATAGGAAGAAGATTTGAACCTATCCTCATAGCTAAGCTCTTAAGGAAAGAAAGCTAAAATAAAATTTTGCAAAGACAATGATCAAAGTTTGAAATGATCAAGAATGAAGTACCTCTATTTTGCAGGTTTGAAATTGCTGGAACTTGATGAAATTGATCGTGTACTGATTTTCTATGGAGAATTAAGCAAAAATTTAAATCCATGAAACAAAGATCAAAGCAAATGAGAAGCTTGATGATTTGTAACTTCAGAAAGAAACTTGAGGTATTGTTTATGAATAATGTTAGTTTCCTAAATCTTATTGCAATGAATCAAATGTTTCCTCTGTAGGGTAATAAATCTTATAACCCCTTTTGTTTTGTTTTTAATTATGTGTAATACTTTTTAGAATTTATAATGGTGTGTGGATTCCATTGCCTTTGCTAGCTTGTATAATATCTCTTTTGTGTGCCACTTTTTCTTTTGTTTGTGTAATAGAATTTATTTAGGATATTTTGGTTAGCTTTTACTTGTACATTCACTACTATTGTTTGATAGATTATTGTTTTACTCTATAACATTTTGATGGTCAAAAACAATTCGTAAGAAGTTAATTATTAGGTAGATGATCACCATAGATTGAACTCATAACTTTTTTGCGTGTTTGATCCATCATTAATAAGGAGGAAGAATGGGAAAGAGATGATTTTTTATTTTTTGGGTCATCGAAAATCATTTTCGCATAATCACATTTTTCTAAAATCATTCCCGCATAATCTCCTCCTAACTACATTCTATTCTTCTCCTAATAAATTTTTATTTTTCTCATAACTATTTTTCACTCATATCATATCTATTGTTTTATTTTTCTTATTATCATTTTCTTCGCCTCAAACACAATTAATCATTCTCCTGATAATCATTCTTTTCACTCCAAACATAAATAATCAATTTCCCCATAGTCATTCCATTTTTCATTCTCTCCTAATTCTCATTTCTTTCATAATCATTCTCTAATCTGCACGAACGTTATTAAGTATGATTTGAAAAGAAAAAAAAAAAAAGTACAAGCCCTCCAATTCCCTAAATTCAAAAAAAAAGAAGAAAAAATATTAAAGTCTTCTAGTTCAACATTTTTGGGATATTTTGTGGTTTGTATTTTTCTTTTTTTCTTTTTTTCTTTTTTTTTGAGGTAACAACATTGAGGGTGGAGGACTCGAACCACATATCGAGAGGATGCTAGTGCATCTTTAATGTCAGTTGAGCTATGTGTGACGGTCATGCTTGTATCAAGTGCGTGTTGCACATGGCTACATGTCCGTTCAACTACGTTTCATCATGCTTTTATGTTATTTTATCATTATTGCATGTTAGGATAGTTTCCTTCATTTTATTGCAAGTGCTGACTCCTCACCATTTTCATATGCAAGGGTGTCACATCAATTACATGCCAAAATGTACTATAGTGTGGGTATGACTTCTTGAAGCTTCCTTCCTACCAAGTTATTATATGATAAATGCAATCGTTGATATGTCTCTTATTGTATTGTCATATAACTTTCAAAGACAAAAGCATTTCTAAAACTCTATTTTTCCCTTTTTCGAAAACCTTTTCACAACGCTCGTGATAGAGGTTGCACCTGTTGTGCCACCCGCTCTGCCATTTTGGTTTGGCTGACTTGCTCGCCGGGTTAGAGAAAGTGCCGCACAATTGCCATTTAGCTACCTCTATAGTGCGATTGTGACAAGTGGTATCATAGTCTAAGTTGGCTCATTTGTAGTGACAATGAGTTTACCTACGATAAATCAGTGGGACAAGTCCCATGTCGATCCGGTGTTCAACTTGGAAGAACAGATGGCCGATCTAGGTGGAATGCTAAAGTATGCGCAGTCCTTGGATTCTCGCCTGAATGAGATTGCTGCCAAGGCTGACACGGTTGATGCGGTTGTTGGCCGCCGGATGCCCATGCGAGAGTTGATGGTAAGGGTAGAGACCCTTGAAGATAAAGTCATGCGGTCTGGTGGCAATGAGCGTGGAGAAAGCTCGTTGGGCTCTGTTGCCCGCATAGAGGACCGCGTCAAAACTATTGACAGTGCGCAAAAAGCAATGGCTCGGATGGTCAAGGTGCTTAAACCCAAGCTCTTTTATGGGGTTCAAGATGCAAAAGCTTTGAAAACTTCATATTTGATATGGAACAATATTTCAAAGCCACAAATATTACAGTGTCTGAAGACATGAAAGTCACATTAGCGACAATACATTTGGCAGATGATGCCAAATTGTGGTGGAGATCGCTCTATATGGACATCCAAGAAGGAAGATGTATCATTGATAGCTGGGAATTGTTGAGACGAGAATTGCGCTCACAATTCTTCCCCGAAAATGTTGAAGTTCTTGCAAGATGCAAGGTTGCGAATGTTGAAGCACAATGAAACCAATCAGAGATAAGTCAAACAATTTGCGGGGTTGATGCTTGATATTCGAGACATGACAGAGAAAGACAAGGTCTTTAACTTTGTCGAAAGATTGAAGCCGTTAGCAAAGGTCAAGCTCTACGAGCAGAAAGTACAAAGCTTGACCGAAGCATATGGCGCAGTAGAGAGACTATTTGATTGAGTCAGTCAACCAACAGAGGAGAAGCCTCAAGAGCAAAGAGAGAGTATAACCTCTTCGTACTAAGACAGTAGATATTTTCAACCAACCTCTCCTAGGAGTTGGGGAGGAGTCTGACCTAGTGGTCAAAGTGGGGAACACAGACCTTCCCCTTCTAAAAGTGAAAACTCATGGCAAAGGCCACATCACCTTACGAAGAAAAGCCACAGATCATGCTTCTTATGTGAAAGACCTCATCTGTGCACGAGTATCCTAGTCCAGAGATCGTTAAGGATTTTAAGATTTCTCTCGAGACAAACAAGAGACTTGAAGTTGAGTTGGCCAAAGCTGCAGTAGTCGAGGTCGAGCAAGAGAAAGCTGAGGTGATCCCTCGCGTAGGGACCATAAGGTATTTGTCCGCCCTTTGATATAACAAGGGCCTAGCCGAGAGTCGAGACAAAGTGTTTCACAAGAACGTTCATCCTTGGTCAAAAATGAAACTACATAAGTATAACCCCACTAGAGAGTGGAATGATAAACAAAGTAGAGTACCAAGTCATCAAGGTGATGCAACAAGGTACGAAAGCAGCTGGGTCAGTCCAAAGAGACACTCCAGTCAGTTCAAATCCGACAGTGCGGTTCCTATAGTGTCGAAGATAGTAGTTCAACGATAAGTTCCAAGACAAGAAGGCAAGAGCCTCTAGACAAGTCTTGAAGCATCATGTTCATCAGTCCCTTTGAAGAATTCATTTGAGGTGTTAGCTGAAGAAACATAAGTAATGGACACAAGTCAACTCGTACAAGAGTTTTTCGACAAGTGGAAAAAAGATGTAGGCACTGAGGTCTGCTGGGACCAGAAAACAAGTTGCTCGTATGATATCGCTGAGTTCAGGCAGATTAGGTTGACAGGGTCATCAACCATTTAAGTGAGGGAGAATGTGACGGTCATGCTTGTCCAGTGCAAGTTGCACATGGCTGCCTGTCCATTCAACCCGGTTTCATCGTGCTTTTATGTTATTTTATCATTATTGCATGTTAGGATAGTTTCTTTCATTTTATTGCAAGTGTTGACTCCTCGCAATTGTCATATACAAGGGTGTCAAATCAATTATGTGCCAAAATATACTATAGTAGGGGTATGACTTCTTGAAGCTTCCTTCCTACCAAATTACTATATGATAGATACAATCGTTGATATGTCCCTTATTGTATTTTGTCATATAACTTTCAAAGACAAAAGTATTTCTAAAACTCGCCTTTCTCCCTTTTTTGAAAACTTTTTCACGACGCCCGTGATAGAGGTTGCACCTGTTGTGCCACCCGCTCTACCATTTTGGTTCGGCTGACTTGCTCGTCCAGTTAGAGCAAGTGTCGCACAGTCGTCATTTTGCTGCCTCTAAAGTGCGATTGTGACACTATGCTCGTTTTGGCTGTGATTTGTAGTGTTAAAATGCAATACTGCTTCTTTTTTCTTTTTTTTTTCTTTTTTTTGAGTACTACAATATTACTGCTACTCAGTGAATGGAGTCTTAGTTTTAAAAAATTATGATTCCTCAATTTTATTATAGGTTTAAATTGAAGATATTTACTTTTCATCTTATAAATTTTCTACACTGTTAATATTATCTCTTTATAAAGTAAATAAATGAAACTGAAGTAAGCTATTTTGTCCAAAAATATTATTATTTTGTTTTTACTAAAAGAACTTTATTTTTCTCTCTTAAAAGTTAACCTTTTTTTTTTTTTCTTTCTTTTTGAAATCGAGAACCCTTTCACTAAGCCTTAGAACTTAGGCAAGCCTCCAAAATATTACAATATTAACCTGGGGAAACCCGTAACCACATGCGGACACCTTTAACCCGAGAAAACACATATAAGACTCTTAACCATACTAGCAACACCAGAGCAACTTGGCGCAATCAAATCGTCGGGATATAATTAATATGGACTTAACAAGAGTGGTGTTCAACCGAAACTCACTGGATAACCTCTCCATTCATCGCCAACATCCATTTGGTTGACTTTTGAAACATATTGGTGGATAACCCAAAAACCATATCCATCACTGAGACATAGGATCCCTCCAATAACTTGAGGAGATGAGTCCGAAGACACTTCCGCTTGGGACACCCAACAAATTAATAGCACCAACTCTAACTTCTTTTATGCACCAACTCCAAACACGCACGTATTAATAAATATCTAAGCACACAAATAAAACAAAAGAACAACAGCCTAAAACTAACCAACTTAAGGCGAGGGGAAAAGGTTCGAACAGATAAAACCCGAAAAAGAAGATAGCCAGGTCCTTGCTAAAGCCCAAAAACAAATCTGGGTCAACGGAATCCAATGGGTTAAACCCGAACAAAACCAGACCTCATAACCCGGTGGTTTGGTTCAACAACAATATTTACGAACCACATAGATTATTTTTTAGATTTTATCAAATCTTAAACACTAAATTCTAATTTAGATTATATTGTAGATTTCATCCAACCATAAGAACTAAAGTTTAAATTTTTAAATCATATAAACCAAACTCTAACTTACTCTTGAAATTATTGTGGATGGTTTAACAAAATAGGTAGGTAGAAAAAATTAATTGAAATCTCAAAAAAAAAAAAAACAGAGAGAGAAGCCATTGACAATGAATAATAATAATTTGGGGAAATTGCACAAATCACTCCTAAAATATGTTGTTTGTAACAATTAAGTCTTCAAACTTTCAATTTGAGCAATTACCTTCCTTAAAGTTTGAAAAGTGTAATCTTTCATTTCTCTTCCTAGAAGTCTATAACTTAAAAAATTCAAACTTCTTATGCCTTATAAATCTATAATGAATAAATTAATGAATATTTCAAAATTGTACATTTGTAAATTAATTGATTTTTTTAGTATCATAGTTATTGTTTTGTTTTGAATATTTAGAGGTAAATCACTTTCTCATTGGTATTAATATTACCGCTAGACGTTTTTGGATCTCTGCCATTTTACGGGTCTTTTTCTCTATTTTCTCTCTTTTTTATTTTTTACAAAAATATCATGGTTTTTTATGTATATTGTTCAGTTTTAGAGAATGAAAGGACTCAAATCATAACTTTTAATTATCGGGCACATACTAACACCGGCCGAAAATTTGAGAACTTGAACTTATAACCTAGAAAGATGCGTGTATATATTCACTTTTTTTTTTTTTTTTTTTTGAGTAAGAAAGATGTAAATTTAAATACATCTTAGTTCTTTTTTTAAATATAATCATTCAATTGTTTTTTTTTTTAATTATGTATATGAATACTATTTTGGTGCTTCCATACCATCTTTTGGACATAAATAATTATAACAATATTAAATCAGAAAATATTGGTACATAAATGACTTTTTGGGGGAAAAAATATTTTATTAAATTATAAGTTGCAACTAGAGAGTAAGTGTGTGTTTGTAGTTTGTGGAAAAAAAAAATAGAACAGAGCAAGAAGGAAGGGTTAATAGTTATTGAATACTTTGTTTGAGAATTGATGTTAATAATATTTGAATAATTAATTGTTTGTTTAGAAATTAATGTTTAAAAAAGAAGAAATTGTTTGGAGATTAATATTAATAGTGGCTGAGTGATATGTTTGATCTGAAATTTGATAGTGTGAATTGATATTGAATTTGATAAGTAGTTAAAAATAGTTATTTATTATCAAATACAAGCTAATGATTTCTGAGGAATAGTAGTTAACGGGTTCTCTTCTCGTAAAAACAAACATAAGTGAAATGTTATCCAAATATTATATACTAAAGTTAGTATTAGAAATCGTGTTAAAATACAAAGTTAATTTTACCCTAGAAAAACATTTTATCTGTATCCTATACTATTCAATAGTGTAGTTTTCATAAATGAAGTAATTTAACGTGTAAGTATATATGAAATGAACATTAGTCGGTAGAAAACTACCTTTTTTATAATAGAGAGGATTGAAGTTTCACTTAATTCCATACTTACAAACATATGCATCTTTTAAGGTCTAGCTTTAAGCAATAGTTATGAATTTTACGATAAAACTTCTATGTAGGTTTCGAACTTGAAATTAACCACTATGGAGCGGTTTAGAGGTCAAGAAATTTTGAGATGGGTTTAATTTATAGTGCCTACCTGTTTAGAAATTAATTTTTTTACGAATATTCTAGACATTTAAATGTTGTAGGGTCAGGCGGTGTATCATGTGACAATAATCAAAATATGCGCAAGCTAGCTCGGACAGTTACAGATATAAAAAAAAAAATTGATGAACTTTGCTAACACTTTTAATGAAAACAAGTTGATGTTGAAGAATTTGAGTTGTTATATATTTTATTCTATTCTCTCTAGCTTATAGCAAAGAGAATTAGGATGGGCATGGAAGAGAATTGATTATGAAAAAACAATTATTTTTTTGAATTGCAAAAACCATTTTCCTCCTACTGTTATTTCTATAACCACTTTTAACTTCTTTTCATTCTCTTTCTAATCACTTTTTTTTTTTCTTTACCTAATTATTTTCTTGATCACCCAAATATAAATATTGATTATCTTTATAATTATTCTCTTGCTCCAAAAATATATAATCATTCTTTTTAATAATTATTTCTCCACCTTGCAAATATAGATAATTATTCTCTTAAATAATAATTTTTATTCTAATAATTTTCATCCTCCCTATAATCATAGGCCCAAATCTAACAAAAATTATTTTAATAAACATAACGATTTTTACTCTCTTCTTTATACAAGATTAGTATCATTCATGGACATTTTTCTTTTTGATACAAAGAACTAGAAATATATTTTTATTTCTCTTTTAAAAAAAACACAATTTTATAAGTATTGAATTGCATATTTAAACTAAGTTTTTTCTTTTATATCAGTGATTGTTCGGGCCAGGTTACGCGCATTGTGACCACTATGAATTGAACTTATCGCCTTAAGTAACTAAGTTGTTCGTTGAAGATGTTTTTTAAATTTTAAAAAGAATACAAAACTTTCTCGAATTAGCTACACTAATTAGCTTCTCTTTTTTTTTTTTTTCTTTTTGTTAGTTGAGAATGGGGGCATCCTAACACTTGTTTTTTTTTTCATTTTGTATTGTTGAAACTGGAGCTTTAATTCTGGTAGGCAGCTAAGCAAATTCAATAGCTGGCTTCATGATGAAATAAGGCTTACAGTTGCCAACAAAGATGAGACTTTTAATTATTAATGTTGTGAATTGTGCTTCAACTCTTAATATAATGGTGGTTTAACAATAGTTTTTTATAGCATTTTATTGGTCATATATCACTTAAAGTTGAAGCACAATTTCACTAACAATATAACTAAGACATAATTATAATAATGTGAATTGTGCTTCAACTTTTTAATAAGGTTTTAAGCCCGACGATATCATGTCGGGGTTGTCATTCTTATCGCATATCACTTAAAAGATTATAAATTTCAAAACCAACACATACCAACTTATGATCCAGCTTCACTTCAAACAAAAAAAAAAAAAAAAAAACATTTTTGCACAATTGTTGGTTCATATGGCAAGATTCAGCAACAAAATCACATTGGAAAACTCAAAAGAAAGCTACAGAATTGAAGAAAACTATAAGCATTAAGAAATACCTGGTGTGTATGTGCAAAAGAGCAACTACAGAAAGAGAGAGCCGTCTTAATTGGAGAGTGCTTCCCTTGTTTCGTGTGTTAGCTTCTCTAATGCACTTGACTATTTGAAGAAAAAGAGAGCAACACACTTGATTAGGAAAGCTAAAGGGAATTGAGAGTGATTAATTAAGAAGGCTAATATGAAAGAGGACTGAGCCAAAGGGTAAAAAAAAGTCAAGACTAAGGGTATGGTGGTTGAAGTGGATGGATGGGACATTTATTTTGCAGACTCCCTTTTGGATTGCTCACTTAATCTGGTGTTTGTGTTGCAATGTTTTAAATCATTCTGATTTGGAATTTGATTTAACTCAGAAATGTACTTATTAATTGGAATGTAGTGAAGTTTTAGGACTTGCATGGACAAAAGAGGAGATCAAAGAAGGAATGTGGAGTAAAATTTTGCCATTCTTTGTTTATAATACAAAAAATTTCTGTCTCATCCTGATAACAATGACAATTGTACCAAAATCTCCGTATTGATATGTTATTGTCTACTTTTTGCATATTCCTTCGAGACTTTATTTTTTTGTTTTACTCAAAATATCTCATATGAGTGAAGATAGTTATTATTACTTATATATTCATGATATTTCATGGAATTCTTTATTTTCATCTCAAGACTCACATTTCAATCTCTCACTCTATGATCTTCTCAAATTATTTTTTTTTTCTTTCAAATAGTTCTATGCAAATATAGTTTTCGTGCAATTCCTGGTTCAAACATTTTTATCCAAACACAATTAACCTATTACAGGAGTGGGAGCAATCCTGGTCGGGCTCCTTCTCCCCCCTCCCCCATAAAAAAACAAACGTTCAAACAACCATATTTAAGCAGGTCTTTTGTGCAACCCGTCATATATTCAAACCACATAAGACACGTGTTAAAATGGTGGGAATTAGATGGAAAGAAAAAGGAAGGGTTCGCTTTCTAGCGTTCGACCCGCAAAATTGTCATTTCATCAATTACTAATTTACTAACACTTTCCTTCTTTTGTTCCTACCTTTCATTTCCCTTCCCTTTCCTCACCTTCCCTCCTTGGCAAACATAGGAATAATTCTTCCATATTTCTACTACTCCTAATCCAAACATGGTGTTGGTAAATATTGGATATTTGTGAAAGTGGTCAAGAATTTGAGCAATCTGTGCATGTGTAGAGGTAGGCCCTAGGTCTTACCCTAGCTAGCTTTGTTTATCCTCTAGTACATTAATAATTCTCAGACGGGTAGGAATGATAAATCAAATTTTTCCTCTGTTAAAACTACATTTCACTGTAGAGAGAGAGAGAGAGAGAGGGTAGGAAAAACAGGAAGAAAACAGATTGTTTAACCAGTACTGAGACTGGCCTGAAAGCTTGGAAAGATTTCTGTATGATATAAGATATTCTTGGATAGCACCCCCCCACAGAATGTGAAGAAAAAAGCACCTGCTCACAGCTTGGCCCATAAAACAGGGAAAATACAATGAAAGGGACTGTTCAATCAAAAGTGAACATCTGCTGCATTATTATTTCTTTATCTTTTTTCTCTTTCTATTCAGGCTGGGGAAGGGACATGTTTTGCAATTTGTTACTCTACTACTGGAATCAACTAATGGTGGAAGTATATTTGCAGTATATGATGGGAAACTATTAGAAAGAAAATGATTATAAGAAAAATAATTACTTATGTTTTGGTCAAATGAGTGATTGTGATCAGTAGAATGATTAATTGTATTTGAGTGATGAGATAACATGAGGAAAATAAAATAATGAGTATGATGCGAGTCAAAAATAATTATAAGAATAGAAAGTTGTTATGAAAAGAATAAAAATATGTGATTTTAAGAAAATGTGATTATAAAAAAAATGATTCTAAATGACTCAAACATCAAAAATCATTAAGATTTTATCAACTTCAAACATCACACTTCCATTCAGACCCAACACTCTTTTTAGTTCATTTCATCTTCCCTCTCCATTGTTTGGGTCAACTAATACATTTCAACTAATTTATTTTAATTTTTTTTTATTTATCTCTTACCTTCCTTTTTCCTTTTCGCTTTAATCTGGCGATTTAGGAGATGTGACAAAAAGAAAAACCATATTTCATATGAGGAATTGAGAGTAACTAAAAATAAGTGGTAGAAAATCCTGATTGATGGAAGATAACTATCCCTCCTACCAAACAAACAACAAAAGAGAAAAGCCTACCCAAACACCCCTTACAGGTGGCAGCTTTCCACATCACTGCCTTTTATCATAATCACGTTAGTTGTTTTCAATAATATTTTGGGGTCATTTGGCCGACCAGGTTGGCCCGGGAAATGAAGTGGTCGGGATTCAACCTGGCGTTTGGCCGCCTGGTTATTAAAACACCCCAACCTGGCGCGTGAAGACGTCTCTAACACGGTCGGGTTAGTCGCGGGGTACGCGTCCTTCACCACACGTATTTCACGCGACGATTGACCTACTCTCTTTACACGTACACTTCTCATTCTTCTCTTCAAAAACGGTGGGTTAAGGTTTCGTTTCTCTCTCGATTTCGAAAGTTTGCGAGGAATTCTTTGCTTATCTCTCGATTTGTTTATGGTTTCTTCAAAATCTGACTTTGTTTTCATGATTTCATTGATTTCTCTATGGTTTCTTGAAAATTTGAGATCGTTTAGGGTTTTTAATACCTCCTCTCCCGATTTCTCTCTAGTTTCTTCAAAATGGTGAGTTAAGGGTTTTGTTTTTCTTTGGTTTTATTTCGATTTCTCTCTTGATTTCTCTCTAGTTTCTTGAATATGTGACTTCGTCTCGATTTCTTGCTTCTCTCTGTTGATTTTTTACACGATTTCTCTTTGTTTCTTCAAATGTTGAGTTTATGGTTTTGCTTTTCTTTGGTTCTCTTTCGATTTCCATCTCGATATCTCTATGGTTTCTTCAAAATGTGAGTTAATCTCGATTTTTTGCTTCTCTGTTGATTTCTGACTCGATTTTCTCTGTTTCTTCAAATGGTGAGTTTAGGGTTTTGCTTTTCTTTGGTTCTCTTTTCATTTCTCTCGATTTCTCTCTGGTTTCTTGAAAATGTGAGTTAGGGTTTCATGATCTCTCTCGATTTTTTGCTTGTCCTTCGATTTCTGTTTCAATTTGTGCCTGGTTTCGATTTCTATTGCAATTTCTATGTGTTTAACTGTTTATATTTATTTTTTTAATATTAGGTTATACTGGTAAAAGAGTATTTATGTGTTTCATTTTTTGAGGTTTAACTTCAAATGAATGATATGCTCATACTGTTGCCTATAATCTGTTGGTTCTTGAAGCTAAAATGTGAAGGTAAATTTGTTTAAACCCTATTTCTTGTTATTTTCTTCATTCTAATTATGATGAGTTTATGAACTCTTTTTGTTTAGGTTGTACTGGGAAAGGGAACTCCTCGTTTCATTGAGTTTTAACCTTCAATGAAACTGATGTTTATACCATTGCTTACAACTTAAAGGTTACTCTTTTCTCTTCTCTTATGGCCTATGATGCTGATTTGTTCTTGATTCTGATTTTCTTAAAAACAGCATACTTTGTATTCTCTAAAGTCTTTAGCTAGCCAATGGTGCAATATTCTGTTTTGATTTATTGCTCTCCATGTCCTATGATGGTTGACTGATACTTATTTTCGAAGAAGATTGTTTCACACTTGTGCTAGATTCATGTGTGTGCCAAGTAAATTAATGTTTAATCTTGGTATACATATAATTTTGGCCATGTTGAATTAATATGTTATTGATTGAATTGGTAGGTTTAACAATTCTGAGGCTGGTTGAACAATCCTGGGGCTATATTAAAGTTATAGTTATGACGGTTTTATTTCAAATGAAGCGTCCACAAACCTGAGGTCATTAATGAATCTTATCTACCATATCTGCAAGTGTACTTTACTATATCATTGATTAGATTTTTATCTACCTATTTAATATCAAACATTCATTCTTTTATCTTCAATATGAAAAGACATTTATCCAACATATTTAATATGTTGATTGTCCTTATTCAATGCAACTTGTTTTATAAAATGTATGTTTTGGTTGCTTTCAATGATAATGTTTTTTCAACCATTTGGTAAGTTCTTTCTTTTCTCTTATTTTAAAATTTTTCGATATTTTATTTATAAGTATTTGGATTTCCTTACTAATCACTTCTTTGTTGTAGAACCGAGAGTAAGGGACCCTAATCGGGCTTGTTTTTCCTTAAACCAACTTAGTAGTGTTACCTTGGTTATATGGTTTATGTTGTATGTTAAACTGCATATTGTTCTCGTATAGTTGCATTATAATACATGAACTGAAGCATGTCTCGTGATATATGTGCTAGATAGATTTGAGAAAACTATTGAATGGTTATCTGTTGTTCAATGAATTATGTCATGTAGTATGTACGCCGATAGATTCATGAATCCTACCATATATATGCATATTTGTTTGTATTCACAACTAGATGTATAAGGCTCCTGCATGTCGTATTTTTCCTTGGCTGGTTAGTTGCATTCATGTTTCTAGGAAGGCACCGACATGTCAGATGTAAACTAGGACTTGTATAACTGAACACATGCTGAACCTTGCTATTGAATACACTTGAATGGCATGTGGTATGTTTGTATGATGATAGGTATTAGATGTTTCATGCTAAATCATGATGCAGACTTATCTTATTGTTTTATTGAAAGTATGGATGGTGTGATAGCGTGTTCATGTCTGAAACTCATTAACTAGTATGACCCTACGTCGTCACCTAAGGAGTCTTGGTGAGATACATGCATTGTCTTATCTTGTATTGCTTGTATAGGAATATATGTTCGGTTGTATGCTTAAGGTGTCGTTTCGAGAGTGAGTCTCTTTTCTTGATAGTGTGAGCATGTCGGCCAAATGGCCTTGACATGTCTCTGCTCCGCCATAGGGTGGTTGCAATAGATCATATCGTTTATTGCTACGTGGCACGTCATGAAACCATCCCGAGAGCGACGTGTGACCATCGGGTCTGACCATATGGTATTTTAGAGTGTTGGGTAATCGACCGCGGTCGGGGTTCTCGCAGTCCTTTCTGGTACCTAGGAGCTTCTCGAGATACTACTGGGTTACATTTAACTATCGCACAATTGCAAGCACCGCAGCATGTACGAGTTTCAAACTGTCAAGCAGAAGTGTGATCCTCGCTTCGGCTAGTGTATTCGCTAATGCTTGGACAGATACTTTCACTATAGCTGGATGAGCTGCTGGCTGACTTAGTTCAGTGAGGGAACTTGATTGGTTCTTGTTCGCCTCACTCGCGCCGACGATACCCCGGGAGACGCTCGGGTGACTCCATAGCTTATACCCACGTATCAAGGTGCTCTACCTTATGCGATATGGTCGCGTAGGCTTTCGGGTCTTACGACATTGGCTGGGTACCTGGTCGTCCTTATGGATAGCATAGACGGGTGATCTTGGATGCATAGGGTATGATAGAGGGAATCAGGCATTGGTCGGAGATCCCTTATCGCTTGAGTTGAGGCGAGAACCTACTGGGCAGTAAGCAGCCGAATTTGCTTGAGTATAAGTGAGTGTCGTGCTAGCAGGTTGTATCGCTCTCGGCTCAGCGTCGTGCGTGGCATCTGATGCATTCGGATTGACCCCACCGTGCCGAAGGGACCCAGGATAGCCTGGGCGACTTCACTGGATAAACTTTGCATCTAGGCGCTCTACTGTACCCAGAAGGGGTCAGGTAGCGACTTTGGAGTTTCATGGCATCGGCTGGTGAGACTCCTCGAGTATTGCCACAAGTTTTGGAATGCGTGGCATAGACACCCGAGAGTCGAAATGCTTTCTCGTTTGTTTGTGCATGTTATTCTTAGACTTTTGATTAACGTCTGTCTTGTTCTATATGCTGCGTGTACCCCGTGCGGGGTTTCTTACTGAGTTTTCACAGACTCACCCCTTCGTTTTATGTTGGCTATGGATTCAAAACCGTAGTTGCAGGTATGCACCATGATGGATGACCGACAGCTGAGGATATACCAAAAGGGGATGTGTTCTTTGCGTCTAGTTTTAATGTAGTTGTCTATAGTCTTAATGCATCTTTTCCTACACGAACTATTGTAATAACTTCGTTTTAAAATGTTTTAGTTATGGAACCGAGATCTCTGGATTTATATTTGTGTTTAAACTGTTGAACTGCCTGGATAGTTTGAATGCTTTGATTTATACTTGCGGGGTCGTTTTAAATGATTTTGAAATATCAAGGTTCTGATTTACCTGTTTTGCAGGTATGAGTTTCTCATGTTTTAAGGGAAACTCTACCGAAATTTCATGCATTAGTAACTTCTGTGCTATAACCTAACGGTTATGGACCGGGCTGTTACAGTTAGGCCTATTAAATACGTTGGGGTAGTTGAGATGGTTGCAATGTTTTTATACATTTGTGCACAAGATGTCAAAAATCAGATCGTACGAACTCAATGGGCGCGTTCTGGGGAAATAGTTTCACTACATTTCCATAAAGTGCTAGTAGCAATTTTACAGTGTCATGAGGAGGTGTTAAAAAAACTAAAACATATAACGAGCGAGAGCATCGATTATCGATGGAAGAGGTTTAAGGTAAATAATGATATATATAATAACTTTATAACAATAAGTCCGAGTCTAACACGTATACTTTTGTAGAAGTGTCTCGGTAAATTAGATGGCACATACATTGAAGTTAAGGTACCAATCGTTGACCAACCTCGATACGATCTTACACGTATACTTTTGTAGAACAGATGTTCTTGGTGTTTGTTCATCTAACGGAGAATTTATTTTCATATCCACGGGATTCGAGGGGTCATCAGCTAATTCTCGAGTATTACGAGATTCTCTATCACAAGCGAATAGCTTGAAAGTGCCCCGTGGTAATATAGAATAATATCATTCCTAACTTAATCACATTCGAAGTTAAAGATAATCCTTTTTAATAAATGTTTATCGGCAGGATTTTATTACCTATGTGATGCGGGCTATGCAAATGTGGAAGGAATTTTTACACCCTATCGAGGAAAAAGGTGTCACCTAGCTAACTGGAGGGGCGCTGCTAATGCTCCCAAGACAGCAAAAGAATTATTTAATCGGAGACATTCTTCAGCACACAATATAATTGAGAGAGCATTTGGTAGACTAAAGGGAACGTGAGCAATATTAAGAAAGAAGGGAGACTATGACGTAGTAACTAAAAGTTTTATTATTATGGCTATAAGCTACATTAATAACCTAATTATAAGAGAGATGGGGGAAGGTTCTCTTGACGAATTCGATGATCAAGATATAGTATTGGCTGCTTCACAAGAAGAATATAGCGAGCTGGATAATATAGATTTCATAGAGGTGATCGATGAATGGAGTCAGATTCGAGATATACTCGTCGAGCAAATGTTTTCTGCTTGATGATCCCCCACTTTACTACTTTATATAACATTTTGTTCAAGTACTAATGAATGCATAGGAATTCAATCTATCATGTATTGTACGTCAATATATATTAAAAAATGTTTACAATCCTTGGTTTAGAAGTTATACTAATAACGCCTTAGAATTTTATTAATATTTTTCTTCCATTAAAGTGAAATGTCAGGCGAAAATAAAACTTCTTCAAGACATCAATGGACACCAGTTGAGGATGCCTATTTAATCGATGGCCTGCTGGGATTAGAGGCGAAACACCTCACAGCACCTGATGGCACCTTCATACCGAGGTTCATTAACGCATTACTTACACACATGCAGGAGAAATTCTCAGACACAAGAATAAATAATAATAGCATTTAGTGTAAGGTTAGAACATTCAAGAAAGAATATCATGGCATCAAAGAGATGTTAGGGCCCACAACGAGTGGGTTTGGATGGAACGAGGAAATGATGTGTGTGGAAATGGACAATAATACCTTCGATGAATGATTGAAGGTATTTTACTTCTTAATGTTTACCTTCAACGTGATATCTCAACATGTATATGTTCCTCTTCCCTAATAATATGTCATTTTGTCTTATAGACTCATCCTAATGCGAATGGTCTTTGGAACAAACCATTCTCATATCTGGAAGTACTTGCCCACATATTTAGGGAAGATCGAGGCACAGAGAAATCTCACAATAATCCCACAGTTCCAGCAGCCAAAACAACTGCATCAAGGGAGGCTAATTGACATGTTGTGCCTGAGGATTTTCTAGACCTTAATTTGCCTGACTACTATGTGCCAGAGACACAATCGTATCATATACGGACAAAGGGACCGAGTATGAATGTTGATAACCCCGAATCTCCAAACAATGTTGAAATGGGCTCCGCAAGTCAAGTCGGAAATCAATCCAGGACTAGTGGTAGTAAGAGGAAGACGGTAGGAAAGGATGATGAGTTAGTGAATGTTCTAAAGAAGCACATTCAGATGACTGAAGATAAGTTGGACAATGCCATCAACTGGCAAATCCAGACGCAGGAGATAATAAATAAGATCAGAGAAGCAAACATTAAGAAACTTGATTCTCTTACTTACTGTACAGAGGAAGAATAAGCTGCATTGGTGCATTTGGTGACATGTGATGGAGATGAAGTTACAACTTTCCTTCAGCTTGATGCTCGTATGACTCGTAATTATTGCACATATGTGCTTCGGAATCGATAGAAATAATGCTATGTAATGAGATGATGGGATGGGAGGGTAAAAGTTTTTTTTTTAATTTGTTTTTTGTTATAATTAAGACTCCTACGATGGGACGGGATGGTGACATGTGATATGTTTTTTTTTAATGTTATACTACCACTTATATGTATGTAATAACGATAATATAACTATGAAATATCTTTAACATTTTTTATTTTAAATATGACTAAATTTTATAAATATGGTTTTATTTATGGAAATTGTAATAAAATTTTATTAAAAAAAATATATGAATTTGAAAACCATATATTTTTAAACTTCGAAAAATTTGATTAAGTATTTCAAAATATAAATACAATGCGGTAATGAAAGTAAAAAAAAAAATCATAGCTTAAAAATAGTAATTTATAGAGTTAAATAAAAAAATCGAATACGAAGCTATTTGCATCTTTCAAACTATATGCTTCTAATTTCTTTATTAAATTAACAACATTTATATGATTCCAATTTCCTAATTATAATATTTCAAATTTATTTCAACGTGATAATTAATTTATTTCATAATTATAATATTTCAAAATTTAGATTTAAATAAAAAATTTATTTTAAATAACACTTCTCAACTCAACCCTCAGATCCCAACCCTTCCCGCCTAGTCAAAGGCCGCATTTGTTTTTTTTTTTTTTTTCTAATCACAACTGCGTGATCCTATAGGCCAGGATGAACACCATATCCTAATTTTAAATGCAAAAATCTTCTGTTCAGCAGAAAAGTGAAGAATCTGAACAGGAGACAGATTTTAAAAAGGTACGTCCGTTCATTTGATACAGACGCCAGTGTTATCATCACGTCTGCTTGTTTTTTTTAACTTCAGTCACTGTTAACAGAGCTAAAGAAGACACGTCTGCCTGTTTCTCTCTGCTTTATATATACAACAAAGTTGTAGATAAAATAGTGCTCTAACCGAGGGATATTAACTAGGGTTTAGTTCTCTATCCATCTCGATATCCCCTCCGCAGGCAACAAACACTGCAGACAAATTCATGCACATGTTCCGCTTGGAAGAGAAGCATATGTACGATGGTCATGAGCCAAACACTTCCTTTCTCATCCATTCCCACCACAACAAACATATAAAAGTGGGGTGGCACAAGAAGATGTTACACAAAGACAATGAAGATGTGTATAAATAAATTCTCAACATATAATTTACTTCATCCGTTTGAAAGAGTTCTTCAACATTAGCAAGAAATGACCCAATATGTTACAATGGGATTCTTAGAAACGCTCAGAAATGCCCACATTAAATCTATGTACGTACATGAAAACAAACAGTTACATCTTGGAAAACACATTCACACTACGATCATCTTATTAGGAAGGCTTTTGAATTAGCTGCACTTTCGTGACCAGGATGATGGCTTGAAGTTACCAGTCAATAAGTTTGAAGCAGCAGATGCACAGATTTTCCTTCTCTTGGATTCTAGGTCCAATCGTTTCTTATCCGACATGGAAGATCTGGATGATCCATGAAATATCGAGGATGCATGAATCAATGCTCGCTTATCCCTTCGGTTCTTTTCAAATTTTGAAGAGAACTTCAAGCGAGCTGCAGCTGCAGAATCTTCTTCAGTTGCGGGAAGCAAGCGTATTCCAAGGCCCATCTTTCGAGAAACATTTTCTTCTTCAGCAACCCTCTTCCTTTGACTCTGAGAAAATAGAAAGAAATGTATAAGCACAATCTTACAAATTTAAAAGCAGAATGGAACGAGAAACATGGTAACGACGAAATGGCATACTCTGAGCTGAGCTCGAAGTTTTCTGTTCTGAGTATAGTCATCTGCATGCCTAGAATCTGAGAGTCGCTGAAGGCGCACCAATACTGGCTCAGCTTCTTTCTTCTTCTGCATATCTTTTTCCTGGTGCTCAAGTCGATAAAATGGATCTGCAAGCTTACCCTTTTCTGTAAAAGAAAATTATTTAAAATGGTTACATTCCGAAAATTAAGACCAAGAGATAAAGAACTGTTATTTATGATAACAATCATCACCTTCGTCCGCTGGGAGTTCAAAGGTTTCTGCATCCTCTATGTCATATTCCTCAGTTTTCCGTTGTGCACCACTAATAATAACATACTCACAATTTTTCGGATCTGTCTGAATAATAATCTCGTGTCTACAGCATGGTGATTTCATGGTAAAGCTCCATATCTGAAAGAAGCAAGAAGGGAACGTTAGTCATTCAAGAGCTGTTTGGGTGTGATTTCCATACACCACTTCTGAAAACTTTTCTGTAGGATCGTCTATACAAACCGATCATGTTTTTTTTTTTTTCTAACAGGATATTACAACACCGAGAAACCAACATTCACTGATTTATATGTTGAAGTTTCCCTAGGAAAATAATCCATCCATCAGAACAAAGTTTTCCAGAAAAGCACTGATGAACAGTTGTGTAGTTTTTAGACAAAATACAATATCAGTTAACTCTATTTCCATGAATAAAAAGGAAGTAAGACAATCATCCAGTCCAGTGGTCACCGTGAGTATAGCAAGGTTACTAATCAAATTGTTATAATAATACAAAACACAAATGTTGACACCCAAGTTTGCTGCTGAGAGATTAATACTGGTTTTAAGATAGGAGAGAAAGTCTTGCACGTTCAATAACATGATTCATAAGAGAACACGTGCATTTATGTTATTACAGTATACAAAACACTAGTGGAACCATTCAAACAGGTGTGAGCCTAAAACCAATTAAAAGTTTATAGTTGTACTTATACTATGTTGCAGCATATATGCAGAAACTCTCTACTATACAAGTTTCAAACATACGGAGCAGAAATAAAACGTGCTAATTAAATGTGAACAATAAAAAAATAATGCATGCATAAATACTAGGCAAGAATGTGTGTGTGTGCATATATAGATGGCTGTAAATCAATGATAAAACCAAAGTTTTCTTTATGATTCTTGATATAACCAAAACTTTAAAGAAATGGACAGCATAGTGTATGTGTAATAGTATGTGGTCAGTCTCGTTGATAAATCTTCAAATATAGGACTGAAAGATAAATATTATTTATTTTGAACAGGAAATGTACCTAAGGACGAGTATGTTACTATAAACCAAGAATAATACCTTTGTAGAGTAATAATTTCCAACTTGCTTTTTCTCCGCATTGAACCTAACACCCTTTGCTATCATTGAGTTGCAACCACCACACCATATATTGTAAGGCATCTCGAACCTAAAAAAGGCAACATGTTTCAAATGATTAGAAAAATAGAATCCGTGAACTCAACCATCAACATGGAAAATTTCTCATCCCAGTTTATCAAAAAACAAAACATAAAAGAACATCTAGGAAACGATGTTGAAGCACATGCATCAAGCAAAGCTAAACTTAACCTAGTTAATGTGCACGCTTTGGCACCATGCATGCACCACACTTCAGAGTTTTTTAATTCAAAAAAGATAAAGGAAAAATGCAAAGGAATGCCTATTTACAAAAGATTGAACAAATCCCTCACCAAATGCCGTTATAATGTCTACTAATAAAATAAAATCATCAATTACAAGCCAAATTTTCGAACAATTTTTTTCTCACAAGGTATCTACCTTATTATCAAGATGCCTTGATCTATTTTCCTTGCCCTCTCTCTCAAAGCATGCTGACCATGAAATTTGTTCAAAGACCCCTGAAAAAGAAAATATCACCATGAGAATCTGAAAATCGGTTCATCTATGTTAGGATATCTATAATTTTCGATTGAATTGTTATTTCACTAATATAGTTGAATGAGAATGTACCTGTTTTGGAGTCCATTCTGGTGGGTAGTAAAAGTTGTCTGCTCTGGCAGCTGCAAGTGAAGACTGAAAAATGCAAACCAATAAAAGTTAATAAGCCTCAACTCATTCCTTAACTAACTTTTTTGTATCACTATCAAAAAGTTATAAATACACAGATATAGACTATCCACTTCGCAGGCCGAGTTGATCGACTTCCTAGGTGCAGTCCACAAAGAAATACAATCTACCAAAATTAATAAAATGAAGAACAGAAAAGTTGCCAAGCTAATTTCAAAGTGAACTTTATTGAACAGCAAATAAAGTTTGAGATACTCGGTCATTCAACCAAAAAGCAAAATTCAGAAGTACAATAAGATTTGTTAAAAACTCAATGGTATCACTATCACCTTATGATATGACTACTGTTTTCAAACAAGTTTTTACATTTCAGAACAAAAGGAAAACAAAAATTCGAAATTATTATTAGTATTAGTTTATAAACCATTATGGTTCACTGCTCTACTGAAAAGAAAATTCTTGTTTTCCCTCCAGGATTCATCAATATGTCTGACAAACTGACAAGAATTTTTTGGTTTTCTAAAATTATTAGTTTGGATAGCATAAACAGAACATGGGTTCGAAAATAATTTTTCAAGATAACTCTATATGCTTAGCTAGGCATAATCTGTGCAAAAATCCTCTCCAGAAAATATGTTTTCCAACAACAATAGATTCTATGATTTTCGACCTAAATCACTAGTGATAACTGAGAGGTATTAACTCCATTCACAATATCAAAATAATTTGATTACCCTATATAGAAAACAATATCCAATATATATTATACGAAGTCAAACCATTCTGAAATAAAAATTCTATCCAATGTGACTTCACACGAACTGACATGAGGATGTTTTTTTTTCAACATTATGGGTAAACATATGCAGAAAACGGATTTGAAGATAGTTTTCCAAAGCAGCCCTGAATTACTAGGCATAATCCATACAAATACCACCCCCAGAAAATCATTTCTGTACTTTTTAGACTTAAACCAATCGTGACGAGTTTTAACTTCAATTATCAAAATCGTCGAATCACTGACGGAAAAACGATATCCAAAAATGCTCTCTTTCCTCAGATGCACCCGTTAGACTCTTTCAAAAAAAGAAAATGCATAATATAATTGCACCAACATAAAACAAACGATCGGAACTAACCAGAAGTCTGTTCTAACCCTTGAATCAAATCAAATAGCAGTAAACCCTAGAAATCGAGGAACAAAACCACATACCATTATGAATCGTCGTCTGCTTCTTCAAATTTCTCGTGTATCCCAATCTCCAGGTGCGAATTCTAAGAAACAATCAATGGTTCCTCAAGCGAATCAAATTAATTTGCACTATTGTGCTTAGATACTCCTTTTACGTGTTCCGTCCTGGAACAGGATGGCGCGCTTGCTTACGTAATAATCATGGGCCCAGTAGGCCTCATTTATTGTAGGGAGTCCATGAAATTCATATGGGCTGGATTTCCTTTTTCATTCCTTCTCCAAAAGCTCGGCCCATATACCAAGTAGGGTGAGATTTGTTCTTTGACGGTTTTGTTTTGGTTTAGTACAAATTGGGGGAAGGGACCACAAACTCTACCTAAATTTTCAGGACCGGATCCGCTGTTGAACATAAGATTGTACAAAGGAAGATGTAGATAGGGGACTAATTCAAAATTTCAGATTAGTAAGTTCAACCATCATTCAACTAAATGTGTTTGAGCAACTTAACTAAAACTCTTATATTTTTAAATTTGGTTCGATTGATTGAGTTGTTGTTTTTGTTTTTTATTTAAACATATATTTATTGTTTATTTTTTATTTTTAATAGTTCAACTTCAATATATCATGATATAGATCTTCTAAAAACTATTGTGTAAAATTATATATTTATAAAGTTTAAAATTACATATATTTATGTAAAATTAATAATTAAAGTTTAAAATATATATATATAAAATTATGTAAAATTAACAGATCTATTTTTGTATTAATAATAAATTTTGATTATTAATTAAAACTAATGTTAGATGAATTCAAGAATCAACCAATCTATGATAATTTCATTTATTTGAAATCAATCTATAAAAAATAAATTGATAACTTCACCAAAAGAGCAATAGCTCAGTAGCATGAGTGTCCATCTTCCCATAATTGTTGTAATTTCAAAAAAATATAAATAAATAAATTGATAACTCCAATCACCTTGTCGAATGAAGTTAGTTGGTTCAGGTTATGATTTATTTGACGCCTCAAATTTGAGATTGTCTTTCTTTATATACTCATGAATTTTATTTTATCTATCAAATGTGAGATTTCATTTCCAACCATTTTCCTCTCAAATAAATCTTTTTGCAACTACCCATATTAATTCATTTTATTCTCTTAATGGTAGAGGAACTGATGAATTTTACAGAGGGAAATAGAGAGAGTTTTTTGGAGAGAACTCTTATGTGTTTTTTTTTTTTAGTTTTTGGTCTCTATGCCTACTTTTTCATTTAAGAAAACAACATAATTTGAATTAGGATGAGTAAGGGTGCAGAAGATTCAAGAATTTTGTTGGCAATAACGTTCGTTGCTTGTTCATGTTGCCGTTCAAGGTAATTATTGACTTTCATCTCCATTACCAAATCAATAGGTAGAGGTATGCTCAATTTATTAATTCTCTCTTCCGCTTTTGATGATTAAATTTTAATCACCTTGTAGACATATTTTTGTAGAAATATCTAACAAATATAACTTCCATTAAACCAGAACACAACCCCCCCCAAAGTTGGTGCAAAGGTATCAGATCTACACTTATTTTCAAATCCCTAAAGCATTTCGTTTACGCCCTTACTTCTAGCATAGCTAACTTGTCAATAAGTCAGTCATATTGTAACTTGAGAAACTCTTTAGTCAAAATATCAGCTATTTTCTCTGTCGTAGGTAAGTATGGAATGCAAATTACTCTAGTATCAATTTTCTCCTTAATAGAATGCTTGTCGATTTCAATATTATTGGTTCTATCATGAAGAACTAGGTTATGAGCAATTGAGATAGCAGCTTTATTGTCGCATTAAACTAAAAAAGGTGTTGCTTGTGTGATAGTTAACTTCTTAGAAGCCTTTTTTCATCAATATACATTCACATATATCATGGGCTAAAGCTATGTGTTCATCTTCAGCACTACTTCAAGCTACTGCACTTTATCTTTAGATCTTCTATCTAAAGTGCTTATCGCCTTGTCAGTGCCAATGTAAATTTCAAAATCAAAACTCTCATGTTTCTAAAACAAAATGCTTTTTCCTAAAGTTCTTTTTAAATATCTTAAAATTCAATAGATAACTTTAAAATGAGTAGGGCCTGGAGCATGACTTACTATACTAACTGCAAAAGTAATGTCTGATATTGTGTGAGATAGATAAATAAGCCTTCCCACAAATTTCTGATAACGTTTCTTATCTTTCACCTCTTCCTCAGTTGTTGTTTGTAGTTTTAGATTTGATTGAATAGGAGTTTCTGCTGTTCTACACCCCATTAATCTTGTCTTTTTTAGTAAATCAAGAATATATTTTCATTGATTAACGAGAATACCTTGTTTATACTTGGAACATTCCATTCCTATAAAGTATTCAACATTCCTAGATATTTGATTTGAAACTCACAGGTTAGTTTCTTCTTCAATTCGTTGATTACAACTTTATCATTGCATGTAAGGATTATATCTTCCACGTATACTATTAGAACGACAATCTTGTTATTATCTATATAATTGTAGAAGATAGTATGATCTCTTGACTTTGATAGAATTCATAACTCTTGACTACTTTCTCAAATATTTCAAACCACGGCTTTGAAGATTGTTTAAGACCATATAAGACATTCTTCATTTTGCAAACTTTGTTTACTCCAAGTTATTTCAAGTCCAGGTGGCAGATCCATAAATACTTTTTCTTCAAGATCACCATTGGGAAAAGTTTTTTTCATATCTAGTTGAAATATTCTTGTTTGACAAGTCAGGAGATTAATTATGAAAAGTCTGCTATTTGTTTTAGTCCAAATTCTAAGGAGCATCTTACTGATATGATTCTTAATAAACACCAATTTAGCAAGGTGACATGTCATTTAAAGTATTTGGGCATTGTTTTCAGCATCCAAAAAAGTATCTTTTAAATATTTGAAGGATAAATTATGGAAGATGTTGTTTAAATTGAAGTATAAGAATTTCTCAACTCGGGGTAAAGAAGTGGATTAAAGTCGTTCTCCCAGCTGTGCCTACTGTAACAGCCCGACTCTTAAATCCCTGGTTGTAAGGTTAGTTTCGTAATTATTGGATTTACCGGGACTCCGGAAGTCTTTATTTATATTTATTATTATTATTATTGATTTTCTTTTCAAATTATTGATTTAATTAAATTTAATTATTTTATTGGGAATAAAAAAAGGTCATTAAAGCTATTTCTCGGAAGTTATAAATCAAAAATTCAAAGAAAAAGGGGTTATTTTGGTCAAATTCAGCCCTAGGGGCAATTTGGTAAAATCCAGGGGCTGTTTGTCTCTATAAATAAAGACAAAAAGCACAAAAATCATTAGGTCATCAAAGCATTCGCAAAATTCCGTGCAGCCGTCAGCCTCAATTTCTGTGCAGCCGACAAGCCGCCGACAGCCACCGCCGAAGTCAGCGCCCGACCACCCCTGCAACGCCGCGTGTCGCGCTCCCAGACGTCGCCGCCCACCGCCACATCGGGCCAATCAGCAGCGAGGGACAGAATCCCTGCAGCCGACAGCGCCAGATCTGACGCGGTCGGACTGCGCCCTCAGCTCC
>JBBMEG010000003.1:2756584-2784619 GCA_037832605.1 Cyclanthera cordifolia
CCTATGTTTTAAAGGGTGATTCATTGATTGCATACTTAAGTAGATAAAAGTGTCCTAGTCTAGGACGGGTCTTTACACCTACGTACTCAATGAATTGTTTTAAGCTTCCAAAATCTATCATCGAAGATTGTCACCGTATAATTTCAAGATTTTGGTAAGGGTGATAGTGAACCAAAATCACTAATGCACTAGGTGACGTGGAAGACTTGTATGTTAAAAAGTAGTGGGGGTCTTGGTTTTAGAGATTTGGAGTCATTCAATTAAGCTCTTTTGGCTAAGCAGGGTTGGCGCCTTTTTACTAATCCTAATTCTCCATTGGCCAGGGTCTTACATGAAAAATATAATCATGCTTCAAATTTTATTGATGCCAAATGCTCGAAAAATTGATCTTTAACATGGAAAAGCATTTTTATGGGGGCAAGAATTTTTGGCCAAAAAGGTGAGGTAGAGGATTAGTAATGGACACAGTTTGAATGCTTCATATCGTAATTGACTCATTGGTACTATGTCTCTAAAACCATTGATGTTACATGAGATTGATTCGAATCTGCAAGTTTGTGATGTATTGAACTATAATGGTAGATGGAATGAAGCTGTACTATATGATATTTTTTGTGAGGAAGACGTTGTGGAAATCTTGAAACTGTCACGTCCGAGGATTATGATGAAGGATTTGATTGTGTGGTATTATGAAAAAAAAAAAAAAAGAATTTTTAGAGTCAAATCAGTATATTAGTTTGCTACTCAGCTAAGAGGTGATCCTTCAGTTTCAAATGAGGATGCTTGTCAATCTTTGAGGAATGTCTTTTGGAGTTCATTTCTTTCAAGTAAGGTTAAATATTTGATATGGCGTTTATACTATAATTTTGTTCCTTCTCAGTTTAACTTTATGAAAAGAGGTTTAGAGTGTAACCATATTTGTCCACGCTGTTTTAAATGGCGTGAGACTTCTTGCATGCTCTTTGAGGTTGCAAATGGGCCAAGGATGCTTGGCATAGTTCCTCATTTCTTACTTACAAACCACCCAAAGAATACATAGAGGCTGCTGATCTATTCTTGCGGTTTTTTGAAAAGTTGTTGTCGAGTTAAATAGAGGAATTTTGTTTAATATGTATGAAAAATGTGAGTAGTATAAATGAAGTGTCTCGTTCTCAGATTGAATCAACAAGCCAAAATTTAGTCGGTACTAGTCACGACTGGAAGTTTAGCAAGCAGTATATTTAGAATCTCAGATTAGCAAGATTGAAGATTTCCCCGACAATAAGATTAAGAGATAATCCTTTTAAGTACAAGAAGAAGTGTTTGCAGCCTCGACAATGTGACAATTTTAAAGTTAGCACCGATGCAACTTTAAATTATCATGAAAATATGTATGGTTTGAGAGTAATAGTGCAAAATGAGAATTAAAATATTTTATTTTCTTCTTGCAGGTCTGTCTTTGGAATCGTGGATGGTGAAATTGCAGAAGCGATAGTTGTTAATGAAGGAATGGAAATGGTTGTGACTCTTGGATTCCAACGAATTGAAGTGGAAACAGATGCTTTATGTGTGGCAAATCTCCTAAACAAAGAGTGTTGTGCAAGACAGAAGTGGGACAAATTGTGTTAGAAACGTTGATGTCAGCGACTAACCTCAGCTTAGTTCCCTTTTTTTAGCTCACAATCTGGCACGATTGACTGTTATAGAGATACAAGCTATCTCGTGGATGAAGGATGTGCTTGAAGAACTACAAGGACTTTACTATTAGAAGATGGAGAGAGTTTTACGACCAGTTGAGGGTGAATGGTATCTAGTGTAATCTGTGTTTCGTTGTTTCTTTGGTACTCAAAAAAAAAAAAAAAAATCATGTCATATATTTATTTGCAAAGTTTATTTAAATCCAAGGAGCGAATTTAACTCCTTCACAAAAATGAGTTAAGTTAACTCCACAAAAAGATTAACTTCTCATAAATATCACATCCATTCATAATTAACAAAACTCTCCTATAAGTCCACTACAAACAATCAAATTCAAATAAGTTATTATTACAACATCTTTATAATTCATACAAACAAACACATTCAAACGAAGCTCATTCACAACTTATCAACCAAACACCTCTGAAGAAAGAGAAAGAGAAACATTACCTATAATGATTCGTTTGAGGCATCGAGTTGGTAATAATAGATGGTGGGTTATGAAAAACGGTATTTGAGGTACTAGTTATTATAAAAGTAGTTACGATAAATGATGTTTGGGGTGCATGTTAATATAAAGTGAGTTATGAATTTCTTTTTATATAAAATAAATTTAAATAGTTATAAATTCAATTTATTTTTTTTAGAAAAAATGCAATTGTTTAACAAAAACCTTTTAACTAATATTTGACATAATCAAAATAAATTAACAATTTTTGTTTTTATCAGTTGGATTTTTCATATTCTAACCGACATATATTATATATTGATATAATTATAAACTAAAAATAAGTATATTAATATAATTTCAATGTGAGAGTCTTGATTAAAAATGATTTTCTTAATCCAAATAATATATTTTCTTTTGAAAAGAAATTCTCCCATTAGTAAAAATGAATTTAAAAAATAAAAATAATTGTTTTGAATAAACAAAAAATAACCATTAAAGTGAAAATGGTTGTCTTAATATTAATAGATCAAGAGATATTCTTACATAAAAATTTCAAAATTTTAAGAAATATATGAACTCAAAATTGCATGTAATAAAAAAAATTGAGCAATTTCTTTTCAAATATCGAATTAGTGTATAATTAAAAAAAAAAAAAATTATACCTAACAATGTGTGAGTCTTTATTCCCATTGAACAATAAAACTGAAATTAATTTTATGTATTTGGTGACTTTTATATTATTTGAGATGAATCTTATACTATTTAAAAATATCTTTTGTACTATTTGAGAGCATATAAAATAAATAACGATGCACAAAAACGATTGAGTTATGATAATCCAACCCATCGACTTTGAAATTGGGGCCAAACACACTCTAATGAATTTTCACCCGACTTACCTTATCCTTTGAATGCATACTTCTCAGAACACACACGATCATTGTTCCTATGGTTAAGTCTGCTGAGCGGGAAGTGCCAAATTTTCCCCAAGCCTAATCAGGAATGCTTGTGCTTTAACTACTTCACGTGCTTGGATTTGATAACGCCGAAATTAATTGATCCACCGATTCCATTCTACCTACTTTCCAGGACATTGTTGCAGGTGCAGAGATCCATGGCTTCGTCTCTGCTCTTCTCTGCTTCTTTCTTCGGCAGCCCAATTCCCATTTCTATACGAACAAGAACAGCTCAATTTAAGAGAAGATCTCTGGCCGTCGAGGCTTCAAAAGAGAGAACGGACGTTTCTTCTCAAAACCCAACCAGGATGCTCACTTTTCTTGGCAAAGGTGGCTCGGGAAAGACCACTTCAGCGGTATTCGCCGCTCAGGTCTGTGTGTTTATGATTTTCGTTTTAGTCCTGGCATTTTGTGTGTTATTGTCTGTGTACACCAACTTTTGTGCTTGTGATTGGAGATTTATAGGGGCTATAGTTTCTCTATGATTGATTTCTTGATTTCCTGTTTTAAAACCTAACTATTGAGTATGGGAAAGGACATTGTGGACTATAGCGATGTATATCAATGGGTGCCATTCTGTAGCTAATTGATGGAATGGATGTGTTATGTATATGGGATCTCACTAAATATTACATTTAGAGGATCTCTAGGACAAGAACAATGAGAATGATGATGATGTGAACGAGAATTAGGAGAAGAATATGGGGGAGAATAGTTATTTGTGCGTTAGAGGTGAAGAAAATGATTATGGGAGTCGGAGATTATTACTTTTGTTTGAGTTTAAGAGAATTATTAGGATAGAATAGTGAGTATGATGCGAATAAAAAGTGGTTATAAGAAGAATGAAAATAGCTATGGAGAGAATAAAAAGTGGTTGTGGGAAAATGAGATTGTGGAGGTAATGATTCTCGGTGACCGAACGTGGGCAAGATGACCATTCTCCCCATAACCATCCTCATCAAAAATTCTTGTTACCTTTTTAATTTCCGTACTTCTTACTTATCATTTGTGTATTTTGGCTTTGATGGTTCATCAGCATTTTGCATTGTCTGGACTTCGCACATGCCTGGTGATACATAATCAAGATCCTACTCCTGAGTATCTTCTAGATTGTAAGATTGGAAATTCTCCTGTTGAATGCAGCCACAACCTCTCAGCTGTTAGGTTGGAAACCACTCAAGTGTGTTTTTCCGTTCACTTCTCTTTCTGTCATCAAGGTTCTGCTTTGACTTTCGGACTTACCATGTCAATAACTACAGATGCTTCTGGAACCTCTAAAAAGTCTAAAGCAAGCTGATTCACGTCTAAATATGACACAAGGAGTTCTTGAAGGGGTGGGTATGTGAACTTTAGAACATGGTGCATTGCATCATAAAATTGTAGATTGTGTTGCAGTATTTCTACTTTGGAGGATTTGCTATGTATCTTCTTAATGTTTTTATAGGTAGTGGGCGAAGAGCTTGGGATACTTCCAGGAATCGATTCTATCTTTTCGGTACTTCATCTAGAGAGACTTGTTGGGTTTTCAGGGAGTATGGCTCAAAGAGACCAAAAGGCTAAATATGACATGGTAATATATGATGGTATCTGCACGGAAGAAACGATAAGGATGATTGGAGCAACCAGTAAAGCAAGGTTTGAAATGATCTCTCTCTCTCTCTCTTCCCCTCACTTGCACAAATTGAATTTTTTTTGTATTTGTTATGAAAAATAGAACAATAATTGAAAAGAAAACTATAAAAGAACGTGAAAAAGAACACACGAAATTTACATGATTCACTAACAGTGTGTTAGCTACGTCCCCGAGCAGAGGAGAGAACCGTTTTATTTAGGAGATACAAGTACAAAATGTTGATCAAATGAGGCTAGAATTTTAAGAGAGTTTATATACTGCACTCTCATAAAAATCCTAATACACTCCCATAAAAATCCTAATATCGATTAGACAAAATTGTATAAATGTCCATGTGCGCAAACATAAACTTAATTACATATTTCGTCTAGATTTTGGGGCATTGCCCTCGAGCCCTCGCCAGGAGCCTCGCCCCTAGACTTCGATTTGTTGACCAGACAGTGAAACTCCTAATTAATTAATCGTGGGGTATCAAATAGTTCAAGACATATCTCAACAGTATTACTAACATAACTTTGTATAGGTTGTACTTGAAATATCTGAGGAGCATTGCTGAGAAAACTGATCTTGGGAGGTTGGCTACTCCTTCGATTCTGAGGCTTGTTGATGAAGCCATGAGTATAAGCGGACCAGGCTCCCATCTCAGTGGTAGAACCAGTGCTGATATATGGGAGGCGCTGGAACACATGTTAGAGGTAAATTGGTTTGCCATCTTGTGAAACGTTATGAATGAAATCAAGTGAAATTGTTTGATAGCAATTCGTGATGCAGAAAGGGACTTCTGCATTTTCAGAGCCAAGTAAATTTAGCTGCTTCATAGTGATGGATCCAACTAGTACTGCCTCAGTTCAATCTGCATTACGGTACTGGGGTTGTACCATTCAAGCTGGTGCACAAATTTCTGGTGCATTTGCCTCCATTTCTTCACATTTGGATGCAGAATCCATTGCTAGATTGAAGGAGAATTTTTTACCCTTATCTTTAGCCTTAATGCCACAGTTCTCAATGGGTTCCCCTGTAGATTGGAACACAGTTCTTCATGATGCATCAAGTAAAGGCCCAAGAGATCTTCTTTCTTCCTCGAAAAGCCTCACAAGCAGTCTGCTATCACCCGTAAAGTTCGATCCTGGAAACAAATCAGTTACCCTTCTCATGCCAGGCTTCGAGAAGTCAGAAATCAAACTTTATCAGGTATGTTCCTTCGCTTTATTAGTCTGTTCTTTCCCTTATTTTCCAATACTCTTGAATGTTATTCAATCCATGGAAAACTTGCTCAAACAATCCGATTCATCTGTTTTGCATTTTCAAAAATCAGAAAATTAGATATCATGACTTGTCTATTGAATTAAAAACTGGGGAGAGAAAATGTCCTACACTACAGAGAGATATGAGCTAAGTATCAAATAATGCTCCATTGTGATGCTAAGTATGCATTACACTTGGTTAACACTTGAGTTTTGTATTTTCTGAAATTGTCTGGGAAGATTTTCAACTCATTGCTGTTCTGTTCATATTCTAACTTTCGTAGCCATGTTTATTTGACACAGGATTATTGACAGCAACACTTTTAAGCTTTTGTTGGCTGATATAATACAATTTACATCAATTTAAGTTTTGGGTTGATTGGTTACCTAACATAATTTAGCATAGTATCAAAATAGGTTATTAGTTCAAATCTTTGTTGAATTGTATTTTTTCTCAATTAAAATTGAATTATCCCAATCCACCGACTTAAGTTTTTAGGTTGATGATGCAACTCATTAGTTCTATTCATTAAAATGCAGTATAGGGGAGGATCTGAGCTATTGGTGGAAGCCGGCGACCAGAGGCGTGTAATTTCGTTGCCTAAAGAAATTCAAGGGAAGGTAGCCGGTGCTAAGTTCAAGGACAGAAGTCTTATGGTCACAATGCGTTAATGTAAACACACAAATATTCATTTTGCTGTATTTCACTCGTCATTTTGATGTTATTCAAAGAATATTATCCACGGCCATTGTTAGTTATTCAAGATTTTGTTTAAGGCTCATCATGGCAAATGTTCAATGGTTATAATCTGCCAAAAGAAATACCAGATACATAAATTTGAGTATCTGTTGAAAATAAAATGTTTCTTTCTTCTTTCCTATTCTTCCATCTCTTTTTGAGCATGTGTATTTGTTGGAGATTGTCAGAGAGATTCACCTTGTGGTCATTTTTTCACATGATAAATGTAAGAATTCTTCAACACATTTACACGATATGTGGATGATATGACCCATATGACCCTCCCTTAGAGTTTAATACTTTACTCTAATTACCTAAGGAGGTGTTTGTTTAAGATTTTATGGAGTTATTTTGAGTGTTTATTAATACCTAGTTTTGCTAGAGTGTTTAGATAGAGGTATTATTAATTTTTGTTTGGAGGGGGAGTGTTTATGGAGGAGTTATGAAAAATGTTTGTTGAGTTTTTGTATGATGTGACATTTATAAATATATTTAAATAAAAAAATAATATATTTTTTTATTTTTTTATTATTTCAAATTTCAAATTATTATTAATGTGGAAGATTTTTTGCATTTTTTGTTTAAGAAAGGAAATAAAAGACAATATGAATTAATAAATATTTTAAAATAATTGAAAATAAAAATATGTATTAATTTCGTTTGAATTTAATATTTAAAACATATTTTTAAAATACGAACTTAATTATGAAATTAACGTTAATTTATCAATACGAAACATATTTATAAATGGTTAATTTCAATTATGAAATTATCTTTAATTAAAAATGACAAAACAATTTTTTTATTTAAAAACTATTTTTCAAAATATTGATGGAGTTATTAAAGAGGAAAAAAAAGTATATATACTAAAATAACAAAATTCAAATTTAAAGGGAAAAATTTAGGAAAAATGAACAAAATTATTTAGAAGAAAAAAAAGTTAAAAACAAAATGGATAATTTTCTTTTGGAAAATAAGATAAAAAAAATTAAGCGATAAGTAACACGTTATTGCGCCATGAGACACCAAACAAAAACTTCTATACATTTATAATCACTTATTTATTTAAATTACGAAATAATATTCAAATAATGATCTAAGTATAAAATTGATATCAAATTATCATCCAATATAATTTTGTAAAATAATGAAAAAAAAATTCAAATTTAAATTAATAAGTTATGAAAAATGAATAAAATTATTTAGAAGAAAAAAAAGTTTAAGACAAAACGAATAATTTTTTTTGGAAAATAAGTTTAAAAAAATTAAATATTATGTGAGCCTTGTAAGTACACCACGAGAACCAAAAAAATATTTGAATTGTTTTATGATCTCTCGTTCATTTAAATTACAAAATTGATTATCAAATTACCATCAAATATGAAATTAATTATGAAATTTAATTTTAAAATTAATTATTAAATTAGCCAAAGTTGTGTACTAATAATACATCAACATCTACTCGATCATTAAAAAAGTAAAGATTGTTCGACACATTTATAAGATAAAGTGGGTTACTAATTTTAAGACGAATGTTTACATCATCTAAGAGCATTAGTATTGTCTCCATCTGGAATTTAAATTTTCTTAGCAGGTGAATTGAGATTTCCATTATGAAAAAATAGCTACAAAATGTAATTGATGTGAATAAATAGAGAATATCTACAGGCTGGGCTTGGGCAAAGTATTTGCAATTTGAACAGATTAAGGTGTCAAAATATAATAACTATCATTTTCAGTTCATTTCTGTTTGCCTGTCCATTCTTAAACTGAATCCAGTTTATTCTTGGTTTTTGGTCTCATACTGTACATTCGTGTAGGAACCGACACTTCCGGACACTCTTCGGATACGTGTCCGACACTCAAAATTCTGTGTCCTCTTTTATTATTATTATTTTTAATTTCGGACCCTTCACGGACACACCTTGGACACTTCATGGACACCACAATTTAAGAATTATTTGTTTCAAGTTGGTGGAAACTGTCAGCGATGACATCCACCGAAGATAGATGTACTAAAATGAAAGAAAAAAAAGGAAAAGAAAGAAAATAGAGTGAAGAAAAAAATGAGATAAAAACTTAACTATTTTGAGATTGTTTAAGGTAGACTTATAAATTTTGATTTGTGTGCTTTTAGTATCCATGTAAAGAATAATGAGATTTTGATCTTTATTGGATTTAAAAAGACTCGTATAACTAACTACGTCAGTTAACTTCATATTCATCCTTATTTGAAATATTTTTTATAGTTAGTAATTTTTTTTTTATATTTTGAAAATAGTATATCATAGAAAATTAAAATAAATAACGTGTCCTCAATGTATCCGTGTCCTACATTTTAAAATAATGACGTGTCTACGTGTCCGTATCGTATCGTGTCTGTATCTCGTGTCCGTGCTTCTTAGCATTGTACAAATAAGAGAAAAGTTTACCTACTTGTTCATGTATCTCTTCCTACATTTTTCTTATGCGGCACTATTTAATACCACACAATTATTTTCTTTTTTTTTTTACAATATTATTTTGTTTATAACAAAAAAAAGAAAAAGTGTGTAGAATCCAATGATATCATATAGGTAAAATGTAGGAACATTCTACACATGAACAAGTAGAGAAGTTTTATTCGGTAAATAATATACAGTGTTCAATGTAAATGATCTCTGTTGGAGCATTGAGTAGCTAGTATAGGGTTGCTGAAAATTAAATTGGGAAATGATGAACTCCAATTATAAACAAAACTCAGGCTTCTTGCTTGTTATCATCTCCTGTCTGTGTTGTATGAACTCGGCTCCTCAATTCTTCAAAAGCCTTCATGCTTTCTGCATCGAAGCCTCCTGCAAACTGGAAATATATAGACTCCAATACGTCAGCTATGCTTCTAGAAGGTGTTTGGATGTGGAATTATAGAGAGATTATTTTGAGTGAATATAAATCACAGGTGATTTTGAGTGATTAGAAATTTGAGTTTTAGTAATACTTTGTTTGGGTATGTTTATGGTACAGAAGTTGCAGTTAATAGTTTGTTCGAATGATAGTGTTTGTAGAGTGGTTGCTTTAATATGATTATAAATAAGTGATTATATCGAAGGGTTAAAAATGAGTAAAATGAGTAGTTAAAAATAAATGATTACTTGCTCGTTGAAAACCCGGAGCTTTGATACTATATTAGAAAGTGTGGACATCTATCTCAAAACCAATTGGCTAGGAAAGGAGTAGCCCCCCTATATTTTAAATGTGTTGAAGAATCCTCACCTTTTCAATGTGGGACATTTGCCACAAGATGAGTATATTCAACAAAAATGAATGGTTATTTTGAGTTGTTAGAAATGAGTAATTATTTTTAGTGAATACAATAATTTGTTTTGATATTGTTGTTCGACGGGGAGCTGTAAAAGCTCTTTTTCAATACCTCTTTAATACTGCTAAAAAAACACCCTAATGTTTTCAAATACTATGAGCTTCAAAGTTTTGTCTACAAATTAGAACTTGATTGGGAACAACATTATTGAATGGTGATGGCATGTAAAATTTTCCATCTCTTTTAGAAGAATGGAGGTAAAGTGTACCTGATGAACACGGAAAGCAAATCGGACACCTTGCAAGACCAAAAACTCTCTGTTTGGCTCCTTCTCGGGTTCGCTCATTGCATCGAGTTCTGATGCTACACGCTTCATGTATTTCCTTGCTAATTGTACAGATGAGAGCTTAATCTGCAGTTTAACAAGTATGATACTTTAAACATTTTGAGGCATTTATGGCCTCATATAAACATAGTCTTCTTCATGACAAAGTGAAACCTAAACCAGTCTAACAATGCGGATGCTTTAAAATAGGGGTGATTTTGGTTTAGTTCTTGTCAGTTTTGTGTCAAACCGATAATCGAATTAATATCTTCGATTTTTCAATAATTGGGTCCAAATCGATGTCTAATAAAAGACAAAACCATTGATTTGGTTTTCGGTTTTGATTATTTAAAGATTTTGGTTTATATTTCAATTTTTTTGTTAATTCTCAATTTGATTTTTAATTTTATTCTAAAGACTTTATTTTACTAACAAAAAAAACAATACTTTTATAAAAATCACAATATTGCTTTTACTTCATATTTCACATTTAAATTGGTTCTTCCATCAAATTCAAATACCAACATATATTATATTTTTTATTATTTATATATTCGGTTCAGTTCAACTTTTTATTGGTTCTTCCATCAAGAATCAAAATTGAACCGATATATTTTGGTTTTCTAAAATATCAAACTGAATGATCCAATATTATTCTAAAAATCAAACTGATTCATTGGATCGGTTTGGTTCTTTTGTCGATTTTTGATTTTTCCTTTCACCCCTACTTTAAAATGATCGTAATGATGGTTGATACTATTTAATGAGAGCTTTCCAAGGACAAAAATGTCAAAATTCCTAAATAAAGGTAAAATCTGGAAACTGAATCTATTTGTTGAGGTGCATGGTTTGTAACTGGTCCCGGATGTTAGGAAGTTGCAATTCCTTAGCTTAGAAATGCAAAATTCAAAATCCAAATTTCTCAACAAAGAAAAGATTGATCTTCTCAAGTTATATACCTTTCCAACAACTCCTGTATCTGACAACCAATCAACAGGAATTCCGAACTCTCTATATCGCGAGATAGCCATGTCTCTTGTGCGTAGAAGTGCATAGACACTCTGCTCAACCCTGCCAAAAGGACAAGAACAAAAACAGTGATTGGAGATGACAATACATGAAACAACTATGTTCTCAATCTTGGAAAAAATGGGAGCACTAAGTAATCCATATATATATTAATCAGTATGAAGGTAAGAGAAGTAACACTTTTAACAGTTATCAATATCATTACTTCGAGATCCAACTTTACGAAAATCACAGATGATGATCAAACTACTTGACCGGTCAAGATGTGGAGTTCCGAATCTCATGTTGAACAGTTGACTTGTTCAGTTCAGTCACAAGTTCCATTGAAAAATGCCATGTTGTTAAAGAATACTTACTTCTCAAGTAAGGAGTACATTTTCTTTAAAGATGCTTCACATGAGAGTTTAGGTTCATCAACAAACGTGGTCACCCGCTTCTCCAACTTCATTAGGTCTTGATATTCGAAAGACGCCTCTCTTAATGCATCCGCTTTTCCTTCTGGCCAATCAAAGTGCTTCAGGACTGCCCTTTCATCAACCTTAATCAAAGACAAAAGAAAGTAAACTATTAAACAATGAGAAAAAGAGGAAAACAGCAATACTAATATAGCGAGCCTGGACTTGAGAACTAGTCCTTATCTTCTTGATCAAAATTAAATCCATAATGAAGATCAGTACGTAGAACGATTGTCGTACCAAAAATGATAGCTCTTCATCTAACCAGGTTACGAAGGCCACAACATCCTCTATATTAGAGAATGTAGCTGCTCGAACTTCAGCCGCCAATGAAATGACAAAGTCACCTTGAGTTTCCACATCAGCTTTCACCTGGATTTAGTCAACAAAGTTACCTACTGTCAAATAACTTTAACTATAATACCTACATGTTACAATATCAATGACAAAGGCGAGACGAGAATGCAAAAGCAAGAGGATGATCTACTCACTGCCATGAGGAATGATGATCTGTTCTCAATCTCCCCAATCATGTTATTTCTAGCATCAGATACATTAGATGATGTAGAAGAAAGTAAAGGAGTGTCCTTTTTTGCTTCTCGCTTCATCAATGACTGATAAAATTCAACTAATTCAGGAGCTCTATGAACCTTGTCACCACCTGCACCTTTAGACAAGCTTCCTGGAGGAGGAGGTGGACGAGGTGGTCCACCCGGAGGTGGAGGCGGTGCACCGGGAGGTGGAGGTGGTAGAGGTGGAGCAGCTGGTACACCACCCTGAGGATTGGTAGTTTTACCTAAAGAAGCCCCTGCTGATGGTTTTGGTGGTGGCTTAGGTGTTCGTGGAGGTCGCTTCTCAATCTCAGCTAGCTTCATCCTACTCATAGCTGGAGACTCCGTCGTCTTATTTTCACCAGATGGATCAATAGAATCACCAGATACAACTGGTTTTTCCTTGATTTGGGAAAGTTTTGCAGGCAAAATTAGGGGTCTGTCTCTCTCAGTCTTGCCTTTAAATTCAGAGCTCAAATTAGAACTTGAAATATTTCCAAACCTCTCTGCTCTTGCGTGATCAGCTCTTTCCTTAATTTGCTTCTCTCTTGCTAATGCCAGCTTATGTCGGTCTTTGTATGCCGGATATTTCTCATCTAACACACCTTCAACCGATTTGGACATCAGTTGAAATGATGATGCTACTGAATTCAAGGAGTCATTAGGAGTTTGAGTTCTGATACTTGGGAGATTAAGAGTCTCTGGAGAGTCGGGAATTTCCTGCTCCATTGTACCAAAGGTAGTGATTGCATTACTATCACTTGCATTTCTAAGCATCAACGTTTCTAATGGACCCCTTGGCTTCTGACTCATGCTCATCCTGCTTGGAGAACCCCCCGAAAAGGATCTGGCTGGTGATGAAAGAGTACTAGAATCATCTTTGCTTCTACCACCCCATTTCTTTAACTTCTGGATCAAGCTAGGTTTTTTACTGAGACTGCTATACCTACTAAAGGAGCTATCCATTGAAGCATTGTCGAAATCCTCACTTCCAGGAGAAGAAGGTTGAGAGAAGTTACTTTCGAGATCTGTGTCCCCTTGTCCACGTTCCGATCCTGCATACTCCAACATGAGTTGTTTAGCCTTCTCCTGCGATTTTGGGCTCAAATTCTTGTTGAGATCTCGAGCAGATACTTTTCCTGTAGGAGCCTGGTAATTACGGAGTTCATACCGTAGGCATGCATTGACCCATCGAAGGTACACTAATTCTTCAACTTCACTGAACCTATTCATCTGAAGTCCTTCTACTTGCTTTATTAAGTCTTCATTTGCATGCCTTAAATTGGTGACTTCCTCTCTAGTCTGGGATACCAGTTCACTCTGCAACAAAACAAAATGTATGAAGAAAAAACGAGCTTGGATGTAACGAAACGTTTTCAAACTATAATCACTTGCCTATCTGACCATATCAAAATATATTTATGCATGCTTGTGTGAACTTTTGCCAATTGAAAATCAAACCTTCTTCAAATAAAACTAAAGGAATTTCTGTCCTCTAGTTTTTGCATATACACAATGCTTTCTTGAGGTTATCCGGTTTCTCACTATTATAACATGCAACTCAAATCGGTATGAGGTAATATTAATAGGGGTAAAATACCATTTTGGTCCCTGAACTTTCAAAAGTCTAATTTTAGTTCTTGAACTTTGAGTTTTGTTACATTTTGGTCCCTGAACCTTTAACTGTCTAAGTTTAATCCCTAAACTTAAAAAAAAAAACTTAAAATTGGTCCCTATTGTAAATTTGAAGTTAATATTAATTGAAAATTGTGCAATTATGTTAATAATTTTAATACAATCAAAGATAAAATGTGAAGTCATTTTTAAAATTTACGGAGGAAGATGGCAATTTTACTTAAAAAAAAAAACAAAAAAATTCTAAGGACCCATTTTAAGTTTTTTGAAAATCCAAAGACCGAAATGGAACAAACCTCAAAGTTTATGGACTAAAATTGAATTTGAAACTTTAGGGACTAAAATGGAACAAAATTCAAAGTGGAGTGACTAAAATTAGACTTTTGAAAGTTTAGGAACCAAAATGGAAAAAGGTTAGAGTTCACGAACCAAAATGGTATTTTACCCTATTAATATAGAAAGAACATGAAGGACATACATATATTATATCTTTGTATTGATATTTCACTTTCATCAGCACCTAACTTGTTATCTTTATCTCATGCCATCCTTTTGGTTAAATCCAAAAAAATGGTAAAGAAGGGCTAGCAAGAGCTATTTCTATTTCTTACTTCTGTCATGTTGGAGAGAGTCGAGATTTTACTTTCAGACGCATCCAGTTTAATAGTCAGCTCCCGCTTTTCAATTTGAAGCTCTTTGTTCTTCCTCTTAAGTTCCATAACTTCAACCTCCAATTCCTTCAAAGCTTTCAACTTCTTTTCAATTTCAGCATCTTTTTTTACAGTCTCCTGCTCTTTTGCATGTAGACCAGAAACTTGTTGCTTGAGTAATAATAGCTGGCCTTTTGTTTGGTTAGCATCAAGCTGAATCTGCCTCTGCAGCTCTTTGATCTTATTTCTTGCAAATTCCAAGTCCTTCTTCACATTAGCATCTTGTGCAATCTCTTCTTGAAGCTTCTTTCTTTCAGCCTGCAAAGAGCTAATGGTAATATTAAGCATATCAATCTCTACTGTCTTGATCTTGAGCTGCCTCTGTAACTCTGTAATGTCAGACTCCTGTTCTTTCAATCCATAGTATTCGAGCAATTCGCCTTCTAGTTTTACTTCCCTCTCCTCTAATTCCTTTACTAAGTTGCGCAATCGCTCCAGTTCGTTCGCGTTGTTTTCCATCTCAGTTTCATATACTCTATCCTTCTCAGCTTTATCTTTATTGATTTCAGGTAATGGAAATTCAATCTCCCCGGATAGAAGGTCTTCAAATTCAGGTAAAATGTCTTCATCTTCAGTTATATAAATAGGAACTTGATCAAATACGCTACTAATTAACTTTACTTCTTCTTCCTCCTCTTCCTCCCCCTAATATAAAAGAAAGCTCTTTCAATTAAACGAGATGATTTTTAAGATTATAAATCATAAAAAAGTTATGGGAAGTTCTGAACATCTACTTACATAGTCATCTTTGAAGCCATGGTTAGAATGTTTAACCTCCTCCTTCTCTTCACCATTTTCTAAGCAACAATAAAGGAATAATTCTTATACATCAGCAATATAAATGAGACAAAAGCTGAAGGAAAAATCAATAAAGGGATTTTTATTGTTATTATCATATGACAGGTTTGGGTCTTATATAAATTAAGAATAATATGGGGCCATGGAAGCATATGAGAAATTAGTTAGGGAGTTTGTTAGAGTTTTCAATTCTAAATAGAGGATGGGTGTGAGCGAGGAAGACATCCAAATATTGTGTGAAATCTTGTGACCTCAAGAGTGTATTCTCTAGAGAATGGGAGATTCCAAGTCCTATCAAATACTCGGCCAGTTTGTATTTCTTTTTATCTTCTATCTTTTATATTTCGATACAAAGTTTAGGTTCAAGATCTTGGATCCTATCAATTTGTATTAGAGCAATACGATTCTAACCATGGAGGCAAGCAATTTACAGTTTGTTCTTGAAGGAATTCATCGTATGTTGGCTTTGATCGATTCTTGGAGAGAGGAATCGAGACAACATAGAGAAGAAAAAAAATGAAGAAAATTACTTTGGCCATTTTGGTATTGAGTCTTGAGTGATCTCAAGAATAAGAGGGTCGTCCAAGTACCTTAAACTTAGTTTTGGTTCTCTTTTATTTAATAATACAATCCAAACAGATAAATAAACAAAACGTACACGATTAAATTATCAAAGAAGAGTTAAACACTAAACAAATGAAGTTCAAATATATGAATACCAGTGAACTTATCAACGGCTGCAACAGAGTTCGAGTTCTTAACATTGAGCTGCCTTACTGCATAGGCTGCAATTGAAGCAGCAACCACAAGCCCTAGCCTGAGTACCATCAAGCAAATACTGACACAAAGATTTCAACTTCCCATTCGAGATAACCCACTTCTTCAAAACTGTATTGTCCATTCCTCCCCACCTCCATGACCAAGACTTCAAACCATTGAAACCCCTAGAATGCAGAATAAACAAAGAACTGAACCAATAATTGGGGATTTTAACCAGAAATCAAGCTGGCCTTTCAACTAATACTCAAGTTCAATCACCCTTATCATCTTCATATGTTTATGGATACTACAAAAAAAAAGGCTGAGAATTTTCAACGACTAGAAGTTTAAAACAAATTCAGATGCTATCTTGCTAAGAGCGAGGTAACCACCAAATAAACTAGTGGCCAACCTTTCTCCAAAAGGATTGCCAACCATGAAATTGTGGGCATTCAACAAATTACGCCACTCGTTCAAAGGATTGAGAATACACAGTAATAACACCAAAAGAAACAAAGCTGAAAGAGACCGTATTCACTGCAAATTTGAAGGAAAAATTCCTGCCCATGAACTCCCTTTCCTTTCTTATCCGAGCTATGTCTATATCTATCAACAACAACAAAAAGAAAAAAAGGGAAGAGATTAAGGGATGAAGAGCTAAACTATGGGTGAAGAAAAACACAAACTTTCACATGTCTCAATAAATACAAATGTTCCTTATCTACCTAATTTGATGGGTTTTTGTCCAAACTCATAAATTTTGACAGATTCCAACCTAATGAATAAACCAAATTCAGCTACACCACTCTAAAGAAAAGAGAAAATGGCAGAGATGATTGGGATAAGAATTAAGTGCAAAATGTTTACTTTGACCACAAATGGGTAAAGAAAATGTTTGCATTTAAAGGCTTACCACGGAACGAAGAATGGCGTACAAGGGTAGGTTTGAGAAGCAAAGGTAAAGCTGAAAATTTTGAATTGTTAGCCGCTTGTGCAATGGACCGAAGCATATGGAACCATGCTGTCTAGTTGCGGAACAAGGTCAGCCGAATGACCTTTAAACCCACTTGAAATCCTTTTTGGCATGTCTCTCGGGCTTCTTGTTTTTTTCTGTTAGCCACTCTCATCTTTCAAAAGACTAGTTTAAATGGCTTGAAATCTAGCTTCTTCCCTTTTAACTAAGTTTTTTTTTTTTTTTTTTTTTTTTTTTTTTTTTTTTTTTTTTTTTTTTTTTTTTTATAACAATCAACCTCTCATATACAATGAAAACTATCTTGAATTTTATGATGGGGGTGATAAGAAATCAAGTTGGGTGAATAAGTAAAAAGTTTGAGATGGGAGTGAAATCCTCGCAATAAAAAAGCATTGTAAAGCCCTGAAAAATTAGGGGTGTTCATCTATCGGTCGATATTGGTTTTTTGTGAAAATTTATATCAAACTGACCATATCGGTTTGATTGAAAATAAAATCGAACCGACCAATCAATTATATCGGTCAATTTGGTCGGTTAAATCGACCAAAACGGTCAATTAATTCATTTTAATTATTTTTTCTTTATTTAATAAAAAAACTTATTCACCATACAAATTTTTATTAAATTTTTAAGAATTAATTAAAAAAAAAAAAATGAAGATACCAAATACTTTTTAAAACACATTTAAAATTTAATTACTTTTACAATATTTAATAATAAATGTAACAATTAAATGAAAATTATATGAATGAATTTTTATTGATTGACCAAATCGAACCGACCGACTTAACCGACTGAATATTCTTTTTAACCGACACCAACGAACATATACTTGAAAACCGACCGCCCGCCCTTAATTCGATCAATCAAATCGATTTTCGAAGAATATATGAATACCCTATGAAGAATGGAAAGTGAATTTACTAAAAGAGGAGTAGAGAAGTTAATAGTAGTTAAATATTTGTTTAGAATTTGGTGTTAGTATAGTAATTAAGTAATTAGTTACTTGTTTGACACTGATACAGTAACATCAAACAATTTGATAGCCGTTAAATGTGAATATTCACCCACTTATTTTTGCGCAAAAAATAAACATAGCTCAGAGATGTTGATAAGTAGGGAGTATTTGTTAGCAGATTGTTTGTGAGCACTGTATCTACAAATTTAGACTTGCAAAAGTAAGTGTATTCATCTCAACACCAATTGGTGATACCATATTCAAAAGTGTGGGCATCCATCTGATCAAAACCAATTGGTAATGAGAGGAGTAGCCCACCTTGTATTATATGTGGTTGGAAGATTCCCCACCTTACCGATGTGGGATATTTGAGATCCTCAACACCGATGCCTCAAGTTGATAACACTTATGAACGAACTTAAGAACAACTCTGCTGCATCACATTAGGGGGGAAGATTCAAGCATGACTGTCACATTTTCACCTTTGTTCAACGTCCTCGAGAACCTTAGCACGAGCTCGGCTTTTCCTTGCTTCATCTTCTACCCAACATCTGCCCATATGGTGATTTAAAAAAATGAGATACTGCTGAGTTTCCAAACCACTACAGATATAGGCTTATTTACAGTATAAAACCAATATAGAAGGTACAAGAAAAATATAATTCATTTTTACTATTTGATGCAGGATATTTGATCCCTAGGTTTCCATAAAATCAAGTTATTTGCAGATTTTCATGTTGCTAAAGATCAATAGGGAAGTTGTGTTTTGGGTAAAGGGAATGAGAATGATTATGGGAGAAATGAAAATTGGGAGGTGAATGAAAAAGAGAATAATTATGAAGAGAATGATTAATTGTGTTTGTGATCAAGAGAATGTGTCTAATTTTATGAGTTTTTTCTTTATTAATTGATTTAAGTTTTTCATTTATTGTTTAAGTTTTTTTTAAGTTTTTATTGACTTTATAACTTACTTTATTTAAGTTATGTGTTTTAAGATTACTTAAGTTTTATTTTTAAACGAGGAAAGTTATATGTAATAAATAGTTTTTTTGTATCTATATAAGGATGAAAAATCTTTGAGAAAACTTGTAACACCGTACCAACCTTTTTTACACCATACCAACCTTTTTTGGTACTACAATTGTGAAAACACATTTGGGTGCCTTATTTTGTGATATAAATTTTTTATAACATTTGTGTGTATCACCAAAAAGTTCATCTCTTATAACAACATATTCATCTTGTTTCATTCTCTCATTTTCTTTCTTTGTTCAACAAACTTTGAGACATTGATTTGATTTTTCCTTTCGTAATATTTCATTTTTATCCCAACAGTGGTATCAGAGTTTTTGATTTAAAGGTCTGTGATTTTATTCGAGAGTGCAAATTTTATATTTTTTATATTTGAATATGCTTCGAACTTTGGTGTCACACCTTCCCCACATTTTAATGGTGAAAATTACCAATTTTGAGTTGTCAAAATGCAATCCTATCTCAAGGCACTTGGCCTTTGGAAATATGTTTCTACTGATGGTGATCCTCAACCATTAGGAGATAATCCGACGTTGAGTCAGATCACAGTACATGAAGAGGAGAAACTAAAAAAGCCCAAAGCTTTATCTGTGATTCATGACGCACTATCCAGTCCTATATTTTCTAGGATTATTGATTGTAAAACGGAAAAAGAAGCTTGGGATAAATTGCAAGAGGAATTTGAAGGGAGTGCAAAAGTAAAAGGTGTCAAATTATTGACTCTTAAAAGAGAGTTCGAAATGCTAAAAAAATGAAGAACTCAGATACTGTGAGAGACTACACAACGAGCGTGATGACCATTGTAAACCAGATAAGAGGTGAAAAATTTCCCGATCAACGAGTGGTGGAAAAAATAATTGTCAGTGTTCCTAGAAAATGTGAGTCTAAAATCTCAGCTATAGAGGAGTTTTCTAATTTGACTACTCTCACTATAGCTGAGTTAATTAGCAAATTGCAAGCCCAGGAGCAAAGAGATACAATACATAATGAGAAGCATGTTGAAGGAGCATTTCATGCCAACTTTAAAGTAAGAAACTTGTTGCAAAAGATGGTAGACAAACAAACAAAGGTCAAGAAAACAAGGAGAAAGGAGGAGCATCAGAGAAAACAAAATTTCCTCCACGTCGCTTTTGTAAGAAGACTAATCACGACGAGAAAAATTGTTGGTTCAAAAACAAATAATTTTACCATTGTGATTGTTGCAACAAGACGTATATATAAAGAAATTTCATTCCAAACAAAACCAAACGAAAAACCTCCAACAACAAGCCAATTGTGCAGAAGACAATCAAGAAACAAATTTTTTTTATTTATGGCTTCTCATGTGAATGACAACAAGACAACCTCTTGGCTTATTGTCAGCGGGTGCACTACACACATGACTAAAGATATCAATCTTTTTAGCCAAATTGACACATTTATACAGTATAAGGTGATTCTTGGACATGGTGAGACAATACAAGCGGAAGGAAAAGGTACAATCATTATGCATACCAAGCAAGGTGAACATAGAGTGTCCAATATTTTATATGTTCCAAAGTTATCTCAAAACTTGCTTAGTATTGCTCAATTGTTGCATAACAATTTTTCTGTGGCATTCAAAGATCAAGTTTGTGTCATTTATGATCCTCGAGGAGTAGAGATCGCAAGTGTCAAAATGGTTGATAATGTCTTCATTTTAAATGGTGACTCACATAGTCATCATGCACAAAAGGCCAAAGTAGAAGAAAGAAAAAAGTGACATCCTCATTTTAGTCACCACAACAAAAATGTTTTGAAATCCTTGCATTCTCCTGACAATGTTTATTTTTCAAATTTTATCTCACTTGATCAGATTTGTGACAGTTGCAAAGAAGTGAAAATGCATAGACTGCCTTTCGACATATGGTAATTTTAGAGCCCAAGACAACTTTGAATTGGTTCTTAGTGATGTTTGTGATTCTATCAACGAGATATTTTCTGGGAATAATGATTATTTTATTCCATTTATTGATTGTTTTACCAAGATGACTGGGATAAATTCTTTTATTGAGAAAACTCAAGTTCATGGTATTTTCAAGAAGCCTGTGAATCTAGTTGACATATGTATTGAGAATGATTTCAAGCTCAAAGTATTGAGAATGACAAGTGACTTGCAATCTATTGAATGCGTTGATAGCAATTTGACTAAATTGCTTGATGTTTTGTCTCTAAAGTTTCAAGAAGAGAAGCAGATGAGACTAAATTTACAATTAAAGTTGAAAATATTGTTTTTGCATCAACAAAAAATTCAGCAATATGGATGTATAAATTATTGCTTGGTGCTTTTAAATTGTACTAGAAGAACATACAAGAAGATTTTGTGATAAGAAGTTTGCTAGTGCCTTGAACCCAATACAATTCGGTAGAACGAAGCACAACAAGTAAAAATTTTATTTGTTGAAAGCCAAGGAAAAAAGAGAAAGGAGAACTCAATTTTTTTTTGTAGTTCCCAAAAAGAATTCAATGATATTCTCTCAAGAGCTTTGTCATTTGTGTTTCTACATCAAAAGATGGGTGTTACAAAAAAACCCTCATGAAGTGTTTGAGTTTTATGAGTTTTTTCTTTATTAATTGATTTAAGTTTTTATTTATTATTTAAGTTATTTTAAGTTTCTATTCACCTTATAACTTAAAATCCTTGGGAAAACTTGTAACACCATGACCAACCTTTTTTGATACTACAATTGTAAAAACATATAGGAGTCCCTTATTTTGTGATGTACAATTTTCTTTAACATGTGTATCACCAAAAAGATCATCTTTTATAAAAACATATTTATATTGTTTCACTCTTTCATTTTCTCACTCTGTTCAACAAAAATTGAGACATTGATTCAATTTTTACTTCCACAATATTTCATTTTATGAAAATTCCCTTAAATTAATTGTTTTTTTTTAATTCAACCCATAATTTTGAACTCAGCAATGTTTTTAGTTACAAGGAGGCTAGTTTCAAGAATGTTCTCCCAGCTTGTTTTGTGCTTATAATAAAGCTTCAAATAGATTTGAGTTCTTTTTTATATATATAGAAAAGGAAAGTTCAATAAGCGAGGTAAGAAACATACTATCAGTTTCAAAAAGGCACACCAATATAAAGTTATGGTAGCAACTATACTCTTAGATTTAGTACACCAACTAACGGCGATTTGGCCACGTGATTGGATACTAAAATACGAGCATTCCTTTCCATTCATAAACAGTACGGCACCAAAAATGATACCTAAACATAAACAAATTACCCTAATTCCAAGGGATGTCAAGAGTGGCTTTAATAACTTCGTCCATTACGACCGAACTATGACCAGGCCGCAAACGACCTTCACTTTTCATCGACAAAAGAACCATAGATGATCTTATTTCCCTAACAGGAAAATAAACAATAAAATAAGACACCAAGGAAAACAAAAACATAAAATGATGAATATTGAATAATGCTTTCACCAATCGGGCGTCAAAAGCCAACCCAAGTAAGGGATAAGACGCAGGTTGAAGAATAGTACATCTCGTGGGTAGACAGACAGAGAGAGCCTATAACACCAACTGCTTCTTGAACTAAGTTTGCTCCTTTCATAGCAAATAAAACCACAAAACAAAGCCTCTGAATGGAAAGGAGAACAACCACATATTCTACTATTTTATTATTTGCACCAAAAGTCTAAACCTCAAAAAAAAAAAAAAAAGAAAAAAAAAAGCTGCTCTCACTTGTCTAACCATTCAAGGGCGTAATCAGGGCCACCTACCTATTATGGGTTATAGTTATGCATGCCGCCCCGCCCTCGACCCCTTCCAACATAGCCATATCCCCTCCCATAATAACCACCGCGGCGACCACCACGCCCAGAAGAAAAACCACCACGACCACCTCGGTATCTTGCAAACTCACCAAATGTCTGCAACCACAAACATCAAATAATTAAACAACATGAAAAGTAGTTCTAAAGCATACTCATATAACATACCTCAGTGTCCAATTTGACTTGTTCGAAGTATCTCGTCCTCCTACCATTCTGAGCTTCGTTATCTTGAGTGTTGCATGAGAGCGTATCAAAAAAGTCGTCCTTATTGTACACAGGCTATAAACATAATGCGAATCAATTTTATAAGTGGGCAAAGTAAACAAGTATTTCTTTATCTTCAGACATTGAAATTAAGATCTAGATCCCTACCTTGGACGATTCACCATCATCTTCTTCATAAGCATCCTCTTCATCACTGAACTTTTCATCCCCTTCGCTGTACTTTGACTGAGATTTAGTGTTCTTTCCAAGATGACCCCAGACTTCATCCTTGTTAAATTTCTCATTCATTGCCATGAAATCAAAATCTTCTGTGAATTTTTCTGTTTGATGTGAGTTCTGCAAACAGAATGTCATAAATGTTAACGGAGGATATTATATTTCTTTGGAATAAGCAATCATACGTGATGAGCTGTCTACAAATAATTAATTGACATTACTGTATTACAGTAGCACACGTGTAACACGTCAAACAACCAAGTAAATTCAAATTTAGCCCCAATATTACCCTTGTTTAAAATTAAAATTCGCTTACTTTAGTTACAAACAAATAAGTCGCATATATTGAGGCTAAAGGGTGGAGCAGACCAGGAAATATGGTACCATATTAAACAGCTAATCAAAACCCAATGTAATTCGGCGCACAAGGTTCCCGATCCTACTGTTACCATATAAAAGATACAAGAAGCATTCCTATTTAAACAAAAACCTAACTTTTAAAAGTACGCATTACCCCAAATCTTCTTCCTCTACCACGTCCTCCCCTGTAGATGTGCCGAGTTTGTGAAGTTGAACCATTTGGCTGGAAAAAAAAACAAGTTAAAACGTCAAAATCCAATGTAACCTGAAAGGTGCATTAAGCAAAAAAAAAAAGAAGTATGCCTACGAGATAATGACAAATATGGAAGCCCCTCTAATTTCTACCCACAAGCAATAGCAATCAGCTTCTAATGAGAACATATCAATATCAGGAACATATCATGCATTGAACACCCAAAATGTTAGAACACCAACAAAAGGCCTGAGATTTTTTTTTCCTGAGTTAACAACAATTTGGGGGTGGGAGGTTCAAACCCATAACCCCATGCATTCAGTTGAGCTATGCTCTTGTTAGTGGCCTAGGAATATTTATTCATATTCCTAGGACATTAACCATATAGTCCCCATATGAACAACCAAAAAATCAAACAAGGTTACAGAAGTATATGTGACCATAGAGAGAGAACCTTCTGAATAGCTCGGGAAGACACTGGTAACGGTAATAATGGTGGCTGAGTATCGGCTGGAAGTGGAACAGTTTGCTCCTCTGCTAATGAGGAAGATGGTTGAACCACTTCGACATCCTTTTGAACTGTTTGCAAAGGCAGAGAAGAAGAGACAACAGTAGTTTGCCACAGCTGACCTGGAGTCACAAGGGCAGGTGCTGGCACACTTGTGAGAATGGAACTTGATGTTCCAACAACAGATGATGTAGATTGAGAGACAGTTTGATAAGACAATGCTGGGCCAGAAACTGTAGTAGTTTTGTTAATAGTTGGAGGTACAACAGGACTGACATCTAAACTTGCCGTCAAGGGAGAGAGTGATGTCAAATTTGCACTTAGGGGAGCTTGAGAAATGGCAGAATTTACTGTCTTGTTGGCCATTGAGCTTGATGACATCTCAGATATCTGTGGAACAGCGAGCACAGATGGAAGAGTTGAAGACACAGTTACTGGTGGCATTGTTGTGGATGATGAACCGGGATTGGTAGGATTAGCAGAAAATAAAGAAGATGAAACTTCTAATAGATTAGGTGCACCAGTCGGTATAGAAGCATTAAGATTAGCATACTGCAGTGGCTGCTGCAAGGAAGAAGGCAATGACAGGCCAGGTGGTGGACGAAGTAATGATTGCTGATGCATGTGAGGAAGTCCATTAGGGGGTCCATAATACCCTTGCCAGTACATTGGCATAGCAAGTCCACCAGCATTTGGATTTGGAGGAGGCGGCGAAGGAGAAGCTCCCCAAGACCCAACATTTCCTCCAGGTTGATATAAAGGCAACCCACTCTGGAAATTAGAACCAGGAATTCCCATTGGCATGGCCTGAGAATTAATATCAGGCAAAGGTGTAGTAACAGGAGGAGGCAAGCTTGAAGAAGCCGGTACGGGAGAAGGATAGTGAGACTGCACGAGAATTTTCACCAAACACGTTATAAGTTCACCTTTACTTTATGCATAATAAATGGGGGAGGGGGTTCCTCTTACCTGAATAATAGCTGGATCGTTGTTTATCAAGGATGTAGTCTGAACAGGTGGAGAAGATTTTACCTGCAAATCCTGCAGAAAGAGCCAACAAGTCCAAAGTAATTATTTATAGCCTTAGCCCTCCGTGCATGCCATCTACTCCTTAGTTAAGGGAGGAAATTGATTGTAAAAATAAAGCTTCTTCACATCAAGAAACTAATGATCAGCAAATAAAGGTGTCCTATCTTAGACTGCAACATTGTGCAATGTCACTTTATACAACCGTACTACAGGATAATTAAAAACACAAAAGTTGGCACTGTACTCTTGTCAACAAAGAGTACAATGTTACATAAAAAATAATATAAGAAAAGGCAAAGAATTTTAAAACGACCTTTGGAATGTATTAAACCGTACAATCAAACAAAGCAGCCATGCTTACAAGTGCCAAGTACCCAACAAGGTATCCAAACAAAAGACACCTTTGATGTCACATAATAATCACGAAATTCAGCATACTGCCACTACCATGTTATAGTTAGTACATATATCAGAATTACCTTGATATCACTTCCACGGAACAAGATGTATTCAAAAACTTTGTCACTTGGTGGGACTTGTGGCCCATCCTTCTTTCTCCCTTCTGTTCCAAATGACCGTACTGAAAAGAGAAATATAAGAATATCACATCACTATTCCCTTACACCTTAAACATGGCTTAATTTGCATCACTAAAGCGCAATGGCCCTCTAGAGCCTGAGGCGTAAGGCACATCAAAAGACGTGGGCTTTTTTACTTAAGGCGCACTATATAAAAAAAACATATAAATATATGTAGATGAATAGATGCACAATCAAAAAAAAGTTTTTAACCAAGAATGATATATAAAAACACATAAGATGCAACTATTAACCTTCATTCCTCCCATGAAGTTTACCTAAGAAAAATATATAAAAATACATAAAATTCAATTATTAACTTTCATTTTTATAGAAAGAAATGAAGTTTTAGTTAAGAATAATATATAAAATATACATAAGAGATTCAAGATATTTCAATACCATAAAAAACTTATCTCTCACTTTGAATGACCTAGTACCGAGAAGACAAAAACTTATAGAGAGACAAAACCCAAAAATTGAAGGTAAAAAGGTCAAAAAACGAAAAAAAAACACAAAAGCCCACAAGGAGTGCGCCTAGGCATGCCTTATGTATTCAAGAAAGGCGCCAAAAGGCGCGCACCTTATTAACACCAAAGCTTTCATGCACCTTGCGCCTGAGTGGGCTTTATAAAACACGAGCTCTGAAGACAAATTTCCAGAAGATATCCAAGATAGCATTTTCCCAAGGGCTTGCTTTAGTACAAAAATGTCCATGTAACAACTAGTCTATAGCATACAACCTCTTTTTTTTATTGAAACCGAGAAATTGAAGCTTCGCTCCACTATACCTGAGGTAACCACGCTTGTCCCTAGATCAGGCACCAGGAGACATTGAAGAAATGTAGACACGAGAGGAGTCTACAAATTAATGTCACAAATGAATCCTGAACCTAAGACTTTGAGGGAGCACACTTTCAAAGTCCAAACCTTCAACCACTGTGCCACCCCTTGGGGACTAGTATACAACTTCTTATTTGTAAGAAACAAATTTTTATCAAGAAAAATGAAATAATACACAGACACACAAAAAACAAGTCTGAACAAAAAGATCCTAAAACAAATTGCAAAAAGGGGTCAGAGGCTCAAATCCCCACCCCATTTTTCCCAAGACCTAGTCTACTGCACCACAGTTCTCTCTCTTTCTAATCAGAGGCTGCCCCTTTGCAACAAATTGAAATTGTGATTTTCTTTGTCTTTTTGGATGGTCCACTTTTTTGCCAATGACCAAATGGATGATCCTGACCTTCTTTGTTCCTACTTAAAATGGTACCAAGATCCTATGGAACAATTTAGTAGCTTTCTTTTTTGTGAATTAGTGGCTTGAGATGAATGCAAGAGTCTTCTCAAATAAGATTCAACCTCCAGAGTCCAGATAATCGGTCATTTATTTAAATATTTTTCGGGGCCACTGATTTTCCACCTTTTTGTGATAATAGTCTAAATTTTATCATCTCATTGAAAAAGTTTACAGTAATAATCGATAGGCCTTATGTAACTATTTCATATATCAATGAAAAATTCATTTTTTCTATATATAAAAAAAAAGTCTTTTCTCTTTCTATAATCATCCACTATTTCATTCGCAAGTAAAACTGAATCCACACAGACCTAAGTATAGTTCAGCTAATTAAAACACGTATCTTCAACCAAAAGGTCAAGATTTCTAATCCTTACTCTCCTATGTTAAACTTGAGGGGGGGAAAAAAGCAAAAAGGAACCCACTCTTGCATGTTACACTAATGGAAGGAAACTTACTGTTCAAAATAATGCCAAGAAGGATCCTTTTAATTCTATTCTATTAACTAGAACCAGTGTTTTAAAAAGCCCAAGGCGCACTAAGGCGCAATGGCCCTCTGGGGCTTGAGGCGCAAGGCGCACCTTAAGG
>JBBMEG010000003.1:2793160-2827676 GCA_037832605.1 Cyclanthera cordifolia
CGGTGAACCGCCGTCGAACAGGCGGAGTGACAACTATTTCCTTTTCTTTCTACAGAAATTTTCTACTCTTACACAATTTTATTTTATCTGTACTCCGTTCTTTTTTTCAAGGCAACTTTGTTTTCTATTTTTATTTTTATTTTTTAAAAATAAGTTTGTTTGATAATCAATTAAATTTTTAGTTTTTAAAATCTCATTTTTATTTTTATTTTTCCTAAAAAAAAATGCAGAAATGTGATTATTTTCAACTCATATTTATTAAATATTCTTGAGAAAAATTACCTCCAAACTAGCTTAAAGTGCTATCATTATTCTTAAATACTAAAAATAAATTCACATTTTAAATATTCATAAAAAATTCATCAAAATAAGTTTTTGATTGTAAATATTAATCATTACTTCTAAAGTCAAAATAAATATTTATTTTAAATATCAATTCTAAATATTCTTAAAAACTAGATTTGAACAAATTTTGTATAACAATGATTTTTAATCATTACTTTTAAATACTTAACAAAAAACTTAATTCTAAATACTAATTTTGAATATTCTTAAAAACTACATCCAAATAAATTTTTTTTATTGTAATCATTACTTTTAAATACTCAAAAATAAAACTTCATTCTAAATACCAATACTACATACTCTTAAAAACTACATCCAAACATTCCTTAATGATCAAATTCTTACTAACTATGCTACTTTTCCATCATTAAAATTATTTTCATTTTGAACTTATATACCATTTGTAAATCATATGTGACATTATTCAGTGTCATTCAGTTTTTGTTTTGAATTTGATATTTTAATAGTAAATCACAAAAGTTAATAATAAATAACGTGTCCTCGATATATCTGTGTTCTATCGTGTTGTGTTTGCATCTCGCGAATCGGTGACGCTGACGTTGAACTGGATAAATACCAAACAACGAAATTACTGCGCCACCAATCTTTTCGGCCGTGTTTATGCTTTTTAGTTCAAGAGTAGTATGTGTAATTTTCTTAGAGCAAATTTTGGATATGGATGAGGAAAGAGTAAGTTTTGATAGGAAAAGTAAGCTTTTTAGTATATTTTTGTGGTGGTGTGATAGGAAGGAATTCATTCCCATTAAATGATCTATCAGGTTTCCATCTAATGAATCACTAATTTACTTGCACTTCCCTTCTTTATCCCTTTTCTTTCCATCCTTTCCCTTCCTTCTCCTCTCTTCCCGTCGTAACCAAACATGTCTTGATTGAGTTAATTAAATAGTTTAGGAGTGTTTGTTTCATGTTATTAACGAGTTATCACAAATGAACTTTTATAATTCATATTCAAACAAGTACATCCAAACAATTATTCTAATCACTCATTTTTAATCAGTAAAAATAATTACTTATTTTAAGCACGTTTTTTTCTTACCCGAAAAAGATTTCATTCATTTATAACCTCTCATTTCTAATCCCTCAAAATCGTTATTAGCTATTGTCCGCCATCTCTGTATTCTACAAAATTACATCCAAATGATCTTTTATTATAATTCAAAATTTTAATTTTACTCAAAATAACCACTTAAGTTATAATCACTTTACCCTTCCAAATCTAAACACATTCTTCATGTTTTAGGCACCTATAATAAACTATTTGACACCATTTAATCATTTTCAGTTTCCCATCACCACAATTTTATTTTATTTTTTGAAAAAAGAGAGCTAAATTGATGCATTACATAGTAAAATCAAAAGTTATAAAAGAACAGAGGCATTAAGATTGAAAACAAATCAACATATTAGAAACCCTTCTGGTCTTTACTTGTAAACAGCCAATATCATTCATTTGGGGGCAAAACACCATCTCCAACTTAATTCACACAAGGTTTAAATTGATTGCAAACATCGAAAAAGAAAAGCTAAAGCAAAATGACTCCATAAACCCCCAAATTCCCCTCTAAACAAGCCCTTGAATAATCAGAGAGAATTTTTCTAATACACAACACATTATGCAGAGAGAAAGAAAAAAAGTTCTTGCATACTTACGCACCAAGATTCAGAGCCCTACAATTGTGTTAAGACACCGATGGCCTTAACGAACACAGGATAAACAACACAAAAAATAATAACACAAAAAAAAAATGATATATTAGGACTATAAGGAAGATTACAACCCGTAGCCGTTTGAGAGGGCTAAGACTCTTCCAATGTCTTTTACAAAAACTTTTACCAAAACATACATGCCTTTCCAAGAGCTCAACTCCCCTATTTAAGCAAAACATTAATGGCTAATTCCTATCATGCGAATACATAAAATATTAATATCTCAAAAAACTATCCAAGTTTAACAAAATGACAAGGCTTTTATGCCTTACACATGAAGAAAAATGGCAGAAAAGCAGCAACTTTTTATAATAACGGAGAATCAGAGTTTCGTCCCACTACATACCCAACGCACCTGCACTCCCACAAAAAAAAAAAAAAACTCGACAATATTAAGAAGGCAACGGCTTTGAATTAGAGAAAAATGGTTGTTCTTTGATGGTGGGAAGTGCAGGAGGATATTTAGGGGATATAGCAGTAAGCACCACAATTCCACAAAGCAAAGCCAAGGCCAAGCCTAGACTGTTGACAACCATGGCTTCAGGGCCCTTTTTAGCAACATTTCTCTTTGTTTGCAACAATGTCAACTTCTCAAGAAGCCCTGTTTCAGCTGCTGCCACTGCCAATGCATAACTGTATAATCCTAGGAATATATGCCATGGCAGCACTCTTTCTCTTGTTGCTCTAACCTCCCTCCAATGCCAGAAGCTCAGAAATCCCATCATCCACTGCATTCAAACACCATATGTTTAGTGTAATATCATCGGAATCGTTCCATTCCGTTTGTTCGATTAGAATGTTTTTGCTTAACGAGTTGGAAAATCTATAACAGATGAGAATACAATGTTTAAGGTATTTGGATCCTTCTATTCTTGAAAATTCAAACCTCTAACCTATCAAGCCTTTCAAGAATACAATGTTTTATTTTATTTAATAACATTTGAGGGCGAGGGATTCAAACCATAATCTCTTGGTTACAACTTAAAAGGTTATACATCGAGCTATCCTATTTCAGCCTTGAGAACATAATGTTGGCTAGTTATGGTATTATACATTTTCAGAACATGTGCATTCAATATTTTATAGAGATACCTGATAGAACTTGAATTGTATTTCTAAATCAAAATACAAGATAAACTAGGCTTAGGATACTTGGACCCTCCTATTCTTGAATTACTCAAGACCCAATATCAAAATAGCCACAATACTTTTCATACATTTTCCATATCCATCCCTCAATTTATAACCGAACGTCTAACAAACTCCATTAGATATTTACTAAAATACCTCTAAACTATCCCTACTAACAACCCTATCAATACCATAATAAATTAGAGGCAAACGACCCCAATCAAGTTGGGATATAATAAAGCAGCAATAGATGGCTCCTTCATATTGCCATCAAGATGGGTCAAGGTGCTTGCTAATACTGAGGAAGAGTAAAAGCTTGCTTGTGATATAACATTACTATATTGTTTGACAGTGACAGGGTGGATAACTCAATATGTTCTTAATTTCAGTAGCAGATCTCAACAAGAAATTCACATGGCATTCATACCAAGCATTTCAGTGTCATGAGGCATCTGAAAAGTGAAAAAAAAAAAAGAAGCATTCTGGTCCTGCAACGTTCCATTCTAAACAAATCTTTCTGATTTTACTTTTCAATTCACATTAAGGGATCAGACAGTATGTCCGTGAAAATGGTCGAAGTAAGCATACATACACACATTTCAAACATTTCAATTCTGAATTTGGTGGGAGTACAAGAAGAGGAAAAAGGAAAAAACCTGAGCTCCAAACAAAGTGACAACGAATAAACCCAACCAAGAATGCAAACTATGGAAATTAGACAAAAAGCCACGATCCCAATGAAACTTAGTCCAAACCCCAGAAAGCCCAGAAGCCAAAGCCAGCCCTTGAAGAATCAGATGAACAGATTTCCTCAAATTCCTCGAACCAGGCAACCAACTATGAACCAAGATCGCTGAAAAATCATAGCAAAAACAACAAACAAATGATACTCATTTCACAGATCAGCCTATTGTATCAACATTTAGATTCCTACCCACCTTCTCCACTGAGTAAAATGAGACCAACCACCATGAACAAAGGATGCAGAACCTGCAACGCAAAAACCTAACCCTATATAACTCAAAGAAAAACAATCCTTCATAATCATGTAAATGGGTGCAAAATTAAGTACGAAAATGCAAAAGGGTAATTACAATACATCGAAGATATGGTCATCTGGGGAAGGGGGAAGATGGCCAAAGCTAGAACTGAAAGCAAGAGCCCAAATAAAGACTAGAACGGCCGCAAGCAGAGCAAAGATTCTGGCAAAAATGAGCAATGCTGCGGCCATGGAAACGATCTTGGGAGGCTGTGGAATTAGCCGACGATGAAATTGTTGGTTTACTTTTAATTAATGGCTGCGGCTCTAGTGTTGAGTACACGGAATTGCATTTGGAAATTTTTATCTGGGAAACTGTGGTTTAGAGAAAAACAAATTTATCTTTTTCGTCCGGGTCTTTACGGAATCGGATCGTTTAAAAGTTTCGATCACTGATTTTGAGAAAATGTGTCGGGGAATTGCACGGATAATCGTGAGAGGTTGAAGGGGGCTAATGATAAACAATGAAGTCAACTGAAGATTTAAATGTTCTTAAACTAAATTTCAAAGATTTATCGATGGAAATGGTAACTTTTAACTATATATTTTATATTTTGATTATTCATTAATATGGCAAGTCTATAAAGAAAAGAAACATGAAGGTTATGGAGTTTTTGCTCGAAAAAAGACGACGTTGTTGAGTGGGTTACGTATGATCGCTAACTCATGCTTAAACGGTGCAATTTTGTTTTTAAAGGAATTGATGTCGTCTAGTCCTTCTTTTATTTTCGATTCATGTCGATAATGTTATTTCTAAATGAGTGAGCATCTAGTTCTAGAGGATCAAAGCTCGAAGTATTGGAGATGTGTACATTTCTAACTCGACTTGAAGGTAAACAACTATGTTTATATGTCATTTACATTCTTATTTGTTGTATGAATGTTTAGCAAACAAATGTGAGTGGTTATTTGTGTTTCACCCTATAAAAAGAACGTGTGAATTTTTAGTGGTGCTAAAGATGTTCCACTTTTGTAAGAGTGTAGTGTGTTGCTAGCCTTATCTAAATTCATTGAGAGTGCACTGTGAGTTGCTAGAGATATTTTCACTCCTTTGAAAGTACGGGATGAATTGCTAATGGTGTTTTACTCCATTGAGAGTGTTATGTGAAATGTTAGATATGTTTCATTTCTTTAAGAGTGTAAGATGAGTTGCTAATGATTTTCACTCATTTGAGGATGTATGGTGAGTTGCTAGTGTTGTTTCACTAGATTGAAAGTGCAGTGTGAGTTGTTAGAGATGTTTTACTCCTTTGGGAGTGCAGGGTGAGTTAATGATGGTATTTCATTCTTTTAAGAGTCCAGGGTGAGTTGCTAGTGGTGTTTCACTCCTTTGAGAGTATAAGGTGAGCTTCTAGGAAAGTTTTACTCATTTAAAAGTGCATGATAAGTTATTAGCGGAGTTTCACTCCTTTGAGAGTACAAGGTGAATTACTTGTGGGGTTTACTCCTTTTAGAGTGTATAGTGAATTCTTGAGAATACAAGCTGGATTATTAGTCGTGTTTCACTTATTTTAGAGTGTATGGTGAGTTACTAGTGGTGTTTCACTCCTTTTAAAATGCAAAGTGAGTTGCAACCCCTGTTTCAATCATTTGAAAATATGGGGGGTGAGTTTTTAGTTATGTGATAATCATTTAAGCATGTAGTCATATGTGAGCAATTCATAATTGTCTGAGGTATTAGTTCAAACATGCTTTAATAGTGTATTATGGGTAAGACGTGAATGAGTACGAATATGTGATTGGTCTTACTAAATGATGAAGTGTGATAAATTGTACAAGCTAATGGATGATCGATGCAAGACATCTCTATTCAGTGGAGTTAGAGCATATTACTCTTTTATGAATTAAACAGTTATGTCGTATGCGAGCTTCATTTTCATGGTAATTAGAAGAGTAGGGAGTCGAGCTTAGTTCTCAAGGTTGGAATTCGTTCTTGAATGGCTAAAATGTGTCCTAGTACGACTAGTGCAATGAACTGTATGAGATAGGTCGTTTAAGTAGTTAAAAGATGAGTTGGAGCGTACATTCATGAGTGAGTATCTCTTGATATATAGGTTATGGTAACCATGGATGCATTGTTACAATTAGGATCGAGAGACTAGCCAATTGTAAGTTGTGTTATACCAATTTACTCTAGGTGGTTAAAGTTGATGATGGAATTCCTTAGAGTGGTGATTAGTTAGCGGGATCACCTATCTCCAAATTAGTTTGAGGCACTCATCTTGTCGAAAGTTATGAAGTTAGCTAGTTATCAGGTGGTACATAAGTAATGTATTTCTGAGCGACAAAAGGTTTTCACGCTCTAGTTTAGGAGCTTAGTAAGTATAAAGTTGCACTTTATATTAGAGTATAAATGTGCACGTCATATATGGTGGTGTACAGTAAGTGGTTAACAGTTGTGAGAACTTGAGGGCAATAGACATGGTCGATATGTGTTCAAGAGTTACTAGTGTGACTTTTTAGGGGTGTTTGGATTTTGAAGTTGATGAGAGGAGATGAGAGGAGGAGAAGGAAGAAGAAGAGATTGAATAATTTGGGATATGAAGTATTTGCTTGGAGATTGGTATTTTAGAGAGAGGTTGAAAAAACTTCTTTTGGAATTTGTGTTTAGGAAAGATGTTAATTTTAGATAAAATTTGATATAAAATTTGATTTGAGGTTAGATTAGGATATTGGAGAGAAGTTAAGGAGAGGTTTAGAAGAAGTTGTGATGCACTAAAAACAAACAAGAAGCTCAACTCTTTTTCCTCTCCTCCAAATCCAAACACCCCCTCCTTTAGCTTCTATTTACCAGACAGAAAAATTACTTACTTTGTATGTATATGCACTATGTGCTTTGACATGTTTCTATATGGTTGTTAAGACAAGACTTAATTGTGATCAGTAAACTATTTTTAGCTTCTGTCGATAAATGATAATTTACCAAACAAAAAAACTACCTAGTTTGTATGTATATACTCACTCTATACTATGACCAATTTCTATTTGATTGTGGATGCAAAACTTAATTGTGATCGATCGACTATGCAAGATAGTAACTGAACTAGCGACCCAAATTTGAAATTCAAACTTTTATTTACTTGTAGTTATTTATTATATTGTAACCTTGAAGTTATCGAGAGGTTACATGTATACTATTTCAAAGAATGACAAAATAGTGCATTTAACAGATGGTTTGTTTAAATTAATTGGATAACTTATTTCCCTGGAATGTAAAAAGGAAATCAAAGTTAAAACATAAAATGATAAATAATGACTTCAGTTTACACCAGCAAGGCAGCAAAGGTTGACATATAATTACAAAATAGAAGAATGCCAAAAACATGACTTGAAGAATCATAACTTCTTTTGGTACAATCTTATGAGTCAACTGAGAGCCTACAACAACACCAAAGTTTAACATATGCCTGCTCCTTTATAAGGAAAAAGAAAAAAAAAAACAAAAAAAACAAAGCCTCTCAAATTAAAAAGAAGAGAACCACATATTCTACTATTTATTTTTTGCACAACAGTATAAAACTCCAAAAAAAAAAAAGAAAGAAAAAAGGTTAATAGCAGACACTCTAGATATTTAGCTGCTCTCGTTTGTCTCTATAACATTCAAGCATACTCAGAGCCGCCTACTGATTATTATAGTTATTATAGTTGTTATAGTTATTCATGCCTTGCCCTCGACCCCTTCCGCCATGATAACCCCCTCCATACCCCCTCCCATAATAACCACCTCGACGACCGCCACGTCCAGAAGCAAAACCACCACGGCCACCTCGGTATCTTGCAAAATCACCAAATGTCTGCAGCGACAAACATTCAATACAATGAAAAACGGTTCTAAAACATTCAATACAATGAAAAACGGTTCTAAAACATACAAATTGATCAAACTCATATATAGCATACCTCAGTGTCCAACTTGACTTGTTCGAAGTATCTTGGCCTCCTACCGTTTTGAGGATTGTTGTCAGCCGTGTTGCACGAGAGCGTATCGAAAAAGTCGTCCTTATTGTACGTCGGCTGTAGACATAATGTGTATCAATTTAATATGTGGGTAGGGTAAACAAGCATTTCTTTAACCTACAGATTTTCGTAAGTGTATATAAAATTTAAAATCAGACCCTCATCCCTGGATTTGACGACTCCCCATCATCTTCATCATAGGCATCATCTTCATCACTGAATTTTTCCTCAACGTCATTGTACTTTGAATGAGATTTCGTATTCTTTCCAAGATGACCCCAAACTTCATCCTTGTTAAATTTCTCATTCATTGCCATGAAATCAAAATCTTCAGTGAATTTCTCTGTTTGATGCGAGTTCTGCAAAATAAATATCATACATGTTTACCAAGGATATCGTGTTCTTTGGGAATAGGCAATCATGCGTGTAGAGGTGACTAACGCACGACAAACATTTAATTGACAATTTACCTATCTAGCACACGTCTCTTTAATCAAACTAACAGAAATTCAAATGTAGCCCCAATATGGCCCCTCCCCCATTCAAAATTTAAAATCTCATTTATTCTAGAATCCCCATCAACATAACTTATTGTATAGTATACTGAGGTTGAATGGAGAAGCAGACCAAGAAATATGGTACATTACCTCATATCGTCTTCCCCTACCACGTCCCCCTCTGTAGAAATGGCGAGTTTGTGAAGTTGAACCATTCGGCTAGAAAAAATAAAAGTTGTCAGAACCCTTTGATTGAATGAAAAATACATTAGGCAAGCAAATAAATATGTTCCTTATACATTACATAATGACATGCTAAATCATGCTAATTTCTACCCACAAGCAATAGAAATCAGCTTCTAATCAGATCAAAACGACCTTGGAATATATCATGCTATGTACACTGACACCTGAACAACCTAAATGTTAAAGCAGCAAAAAATAGGTATGAACATTTATTCCTTTAAGGACATTAAACCATATTGTGAACTCCCCAAAAACCAAACGTGGTTACAGAAGTATATATGGTCACAGAGAGATTACCTTCTGAATAGTTCGTGAAGAAACTGGTAATGGTAATAATGGTGGCTGACTATCTGCTGGAACTGGAGCAGTTTGCTCGGCTGCTAATAAGGAAGATGTTTGAACCACTTCCACATCCTTTTGAACTGTTTGCGAAGGCAGAGATGAAGATACTGCAGTAGTTTGCAACAGCTGGCCTGGAGTCACAAGGGTAGGTGCTGGCGCACTTGTGTGAACAGAATTTGATGTTCCAACAACAGAGGATGTAGATTGAGAGACAGTTTGATAAGACAGTGCTGGACCAGAAACTGAAGTAGTTTTGTTAGTAGTTGGAGGCACGACAGGACTAATATCTAAACTTGCCGTCAAAGGAGAGAGCGATGGCAAATTGGCACTTAAGGGCACTTGAGGAAGGACAGGATTTACTGTCTTGTTGGCCGTTGAGCTTGACGACATCTCAGAGGCCGGTGGAACAGTCATCACAGATGGAAGTGATGAAGATACAGTTACTGGGGGCACTGCTGTGGATGATAAACTAGGAGTAGTAGGGTTAGCAGAAAATAAAGAAGATGAAACATCGAATACATTTTGTGCGCCAGTGGGTAAAGAAGCATTAAGGTTAGGATATTGCAGTGGCTGCTGCAAGGAAGGCATTGACAGGCCAGGTGGTGGACGAAGTAATGACTGCTGATGCATGTGAGGAAGCCCATTAGGGGGGCCATAATACCCTTGCCAGTACATTGGCAAAGGAAGTCCACCGGCACTTGGATTTGGAGGAGGCGGCGAGGGAGAAGCTCCCCAAGACCCTACATTTCCTCCAGGTTGGTATAAAGGCAACCCACCCTGGAAATTAGATCCAGGAACTCCCATTGGCATGGCCTGAGGATTAATATCAGGCAAAGGTCCACTAACAGGAGGAGGCAAGCTTGAAGAAGTTGATACGGGACGAGGGTAGTGAGACTGCATGAGAAATTATACCAAATATGCTGTAAGTTCACCCTCACTTTAAGCATAAGAAATTGAGGCCTGAGGGGAGGGGGGATTTTACCTGAATAATAGCTGGATCATTGTTTATCAAAGATGTAGTCTGAACAGGTGGAGAAGATTTTACCTGTAGATCCTGCAAAAAGAGCCAACAAGTCAAAACTAATTGTATACAGCCTCCAGCATGCCATCAACACATTAGTTCAGGGAAGTAAAATAAAACGTCGTCACATCAAAACTAAAGATCAGCCAATACAGGTGCCCTATCTTAAACTGCAATACCATGACAAAATGGCTTATCAGCAATGTTTTCAAAGACGCAGGGGGCACACAAAAGCACAAAGGCTCTTTGGAGCCTGAAGCACAAGACGCAAAAAAGATGCGAGTTTTATTTTTCAAGACGCGAATAAATATATAATAAATAAAAATTTGGTTAAAAATGATATATAATGAAAATAGGTCATAATGATAATACTTAATTACATAAAATGAACAATTATGGAAAGGGAGAGACATCTAAAATTTAAATGTAAATAAATTCTACTTGAATTAAATATGCATTAAATGTGAAAGGTCAAATCAATAATTTCCATCAACATCACACATTCACTCATACAACTTTTCTTTCTTTTTTTTCACTGAAACCCTACTTATCCATCCACATTCTTCCTCCCACACACGCTCAGACATTATTCTCACCTTCTTCCTCTTTTTTTCTGGCGTTGTACTTTTGTTACAACTTTTCACGTGGTTTTGTTGAAGATTGTAAAAAAGATAAAAGGATAAGGCGCCTAGTGGTTTTGATGAGGATTGTAAAAAGATAAAAGAATAAGGCACCTAGGGTGCACGCCTTTTGCACCCGAATGCCTAACAGAAAAGCATGCAAGGCGCAAGCCTTAGTGTGTGCGCTGCTGCGCCTAGTCGAAGCGAAGCGCACAAGTTGTGCATTTTATAGGCTTTTCTTGACTTTTTAAAACATTGCCTACAAGATTGTTAAAACTACAATAGCGGACTATTACTATTATAAAGGAAGAGTGCAATGTTACTTCTAAAATGAAATAAGAGACTGGTTCTATATCAGGTATCCAACTCCAAGAATACTTCAAAAACTGGGAGAAATTCCCAATGAACAGAACATATGGATAAAAAAGTTGAGATATTGAGAGTCGTTCAATATCCAGTGATGAAATTCCATTATATGAACAAGCAACTAAATACAAGATGAAAAAGTAGTATGAACAGAACACAAGCCAACTCTCAGATTCAAGAGCTTTGGGAACAAACTAAAACCAAATGCATAGGACAAATTCCTAACAGCACTTACACCCCCTTTTAACCTTTTCAAGCACCTCCCCATACAAGAATAACAAACCATTGTTTAGAAAGGTATGGCACGTGCAGGCACAAGTCTAGCGCCGGGCCTTGGATAGGCAAAACTCTTGTAAGAAGATGTGCTCTAGGCACACAAAATTAAGTTTAACTGACCCTTGTCACAAAATCCTTGCATTTAGGATTTTTTTTGTTCTTTATTAATAAAAAAAACATTTACCAATCTTTTGAGCTTTTTTCAATATTCGCACTCCAACTATATTATCTCTTCTGTAAGAATGTTCTACATATGCCTCACCAAAAAAAACCACACTTTTTTCTACACCTAAGTCTCAATAGGCTATTGTGCTTTAGTGCACCTTCAGCTTTTAAAAACACTGCACACTAACTAATTGTCGCCCCAGGTTTAGAATTTTTCCTTTTTCTGATTTTGACATATTAGCTTCCTCCAGCTACGTACTTATTTTTGACAAACCTTGTGTTAGTAACTTCCTCAATGCTTCTTCTCTAATCTATCTGCCCTATCTTCTTGGTGCCAACGTTGTTATATTTTAATATATCCCTTTTCTCAATGGTTTAAGCTTGTTGTGAATTACTTTTTCGTCCTCTGTTGATTCACCTTCATCAATTACCTTCTTTCTTGCATTTCGACAGATCGATAAAAGACTCACCATCACAACAAAGGCCTCAAACTCACAATTTTGACGAAACCCTCAACTTTATAACAATTACCTAAGTAAGTCTTGCAATTCTCTTGCTCATCTCGAGCAATGATTCTTTGTTCTCCATAATGTCTTCCTCTATACATTATAGCCTTCCTTCCATTTGTTTCTAATTCAAAACATAAGTCTACCTAGCACGAGCGTGCTCTAATATCAATTTGTAGCTATCCAACCTTAAGAATACCTTTATACCTCAAAAAAAAACCCAAAGAACAAAATAAATGGATAATAACAGTATAACACTGAGAACAAGGTTGTGACCTCGTGAAACAAAATCTAATTTAAACATATCATGCATCATAATGTATCATATACGGTAAGTTTCAAGTTGATAAATAATATTTAAATACAAGTATAAATAGCAAGGTCTAAGTGGAAAAATAAATAGTTAATTAAACATAAAATAACTCCCAAATAAATAAAAACTAATTGCACAAACTAAAAGTATCAAAGAAAATTAACCACTTACTAGTATGAAAAATACTAAAAATAGTAATTGGCTTTCAAATTACAAATAATAGTCAAAATGAGCATAGCTCAACTCGTATAAACCATGAGATTTGTGGTCCGAGTCTCACAATCCCTTATTATACTAGAAAAGATAGTCAAATTATAAGTAATTATGGTTTTTTGAACTTACAATTACAATAGGAAAGGAAGTCCACATTTGTACAAATAAGAACTTCGGAAAAAAAACAAAGTAATAAATAATCTTCTGAGAAAATGGAGACACGTTAACTACTTCCCTTTAAGCGCTTCTAAGAGTGAAGAATATCCCCACAGACCAACACATGTCCTTTCAGCATGTTTTTTCCTCACTCACATGCATCATAGGAAAATCCCTAGGAGGTCACCCAATCTAAGACTACTCCAAGCTAAGCATGCTTAACTGTGAAGTTCTTTCGATTGTGCCACCGAAAAAGAAGGTGCACATTGTTGATATAGGTAGTACAAATCAACTCTTTTAAGCCTTTCTTAACCATAGGACTCTATCCCCCAAGATCACTCTCATTCGGATGTGTACTCGGTTCATTCATATATCTCTCCTAACCGCGGGCGTTACAAATACAATAGAGAAGGGAGAAAAAGAGATATGTTATGTCCTTTGCTCGAGAAATTCCTTGTCAATAGACGTGCAAAAGGGCGCAAAGCTCCAAATCAAAACCACAAAAAGAGAGATAGACTGAAATCGATGGGATCCATTCATTTGCTAAGTCAAAAGAATAAGTGGTTAGGCAACTTTGGAGCTCTGAAACCAGCCTTTCTAAGACAGATGAAGGATGAAAATAGAAGAAGTTGTTCTGTGTCCGACAAACTTCAAGGGGAGAGACATCAGTGTCATTCGAACGTCTGAGAGGGAAGATGATATGGTTGCCTGCGATCATCAAGGAAGAGAAGAACATCGTCGTCTGCGATTGTGGGTTGGGGGGAAGCCTCTCGCTTTGAGAGGAACAAACGAGCCATCAAAGAGTGAGAAGACGAAAAACGTTGAATCGCATTTATGAGGGAGAGAAGAGGTTTGGAGTGAGGGAGCAAAGCAGGTCGAAGATGGATAGCAGAGGGGAGAAGGGAGAGGACGGTCAAATTCGGAGATTTTCCCTGGGCGCCAGAGAGAAAAGCGTCGGAGGGAGGGAGGTCGAGAAACGTGAGTCTAGGGATTTCTTAGAGAGGCTTTAAAGAAGGAGATTTTTAGAGAGAGTACTTCAACCTAATGGGTAGATTCAAGAGCACCAGAAACTCTTCTCAAAGATTTCTATAAACTTCACTAAATGCATTAGAAAAAAACTTCGAATAGCACCTACCTCCCTTTTTAATCTTCTAGGCACCTCCACTCTAATAGAATAACAAACAACAATAGCCACTAACTACTTGTCTCCACTGAAATACTCATTTTACCCTTTATTGCATATGTGATTGTAATTTGGGATTTTTAATGCCACTTGACATAAAAATTTTAAATTAATAAAAAAATATTCTGCATGCAGTAAAAAATATAATCATATGAAGAAGCTATGCTTGACAGTCCCACTTACGCAGTTACGCCACAAGGTTCATTGGTATCTACACAATATATCTTGCTGTCACATAGTAATCATAAAATTGAGCAGACTGCCATCATCACGTTCGCGTTATAGTTAATGCCTATAATAATGTTACCTTAATATCACTTCCACGGAATAAGATGTATTCAAAAACTTTGTCGCTTGGTGGGACTTGTGGCCCATCTTTCTTCCTCCCTTCCGTTCCAAATGACCGTACTGAAAAGAGAAATATAAACACGTAAGCACCAATCCCTGCCAAATTGAAAATGGCTAAATATGCAACAATATGACATCAAGAATAATATTACAATGAGAATTTCAGCAATTGTTTATCACCCCAACGGATGGAAATGATTTCTTAAAATATCAGGAAACCGATTCAGTATTTAAAAAGATTTCGTGAAAAAAACCTGCTGAAACCAACCCACCATTTGACAATTATCAGCCAAGGTTTGATATGTCAATAAATATCAGGTTTGATATGTCAATAAAATATCAGGTTTGATAGGTCAATAAAATATCTACCTTAATCAAACGAGCACTTCACTCAATTGAAATTAGCTACTAACGGTCCCCGAGGAATAGCCAGGATTTGGATCTCCAAGATATGCTCCCTTGGAGATTCCAGGTTTGAATTTAACTAGCGAGCTAACTGAATTAAAAAAACACACTCTTAAGTCTGGATCATAGGACGGGTGCACGTGCCTCCGAATGTATAGTGGGACAAACTCCGATTCTCGATTATAAAAAAATGGAGCTACTTTCTAAAGTAATTCTTTTCCTTTTGATTTTTTTTAATAAGAGATAATATAATACAATTGCAAAAACTAGCTAAAGCTAGCAACATAAATAACACCCAAACTACGGTCAAGATTAACTAGGAGACTCTAGGATAATTCTACAATGCCTCTTAAGACAAATTTACAGAAAGATAGCCAAAACAACATTTTCCCAAAGCCCTTTGGCCTGCTTTTCTACGGGGATGTTCAACTGCTCTACAGTACACAACTAAGAAAATTGAAAAAGCACTAGAAAATACCAAAAAAAATCTGCAACAAAAGCAATCGCAAAAAGAAAAGGAAACCTGGGATATCTTGTACATTTGATCCTACCTCTAGATTTGCAATAAATGAAGACAGAAATTTTAGTTTGGGAAATACAATTGAGCCCATTTAACACAAACCCCTTTCTGTACCAAACCACAAATAAAATAAACAATTAAAAGTTTCAAGACTTAGACTTCTATTTCAATGGCAAGTAAAACGGAATCAATACTAACCTAAGCATAGTGTTAGGTATCCGAAAGCTAACTAATATGTAGGCAATGTTACTGAAATCTGGATGAACTTCAATAGCAAACTTCATTAATACGATTACAAACTAACGAGCAACAAACAGGAAAATACAAGATGAAAACAATCCGAACACATATGCTACCTGATGATTTGAGAGCACCAGTTCTTTCCCTCTAGTTCTCGAACTACTACCAAAATCCAGCCCTAAATCCAGCCCTCTAGTTCTAGGCTAAAACAATCTATCCACTAGGCCTATGCAAGATTCCAGAAGCTTATTAACATGTTCGCAAAACTTATAAAATGTTAATCCTTCAAACTCAATCGCATATAGAAACCATCAACCTAAAATCTTCTAATTCCATAATTGACGTCTAATGAACCCAGCAGGTTCAAGACTACCAAGTAAACAAATAGCTATACATTAAAGGCGAAACGTGAATATTAATCAGGATCCACAAGCATGAATATCAGACGGGATGTGGTTCCCGGTGTCAAACTCGTGATGCAGTAGGAATCTAGCCAGTAAATTGAAACCTCAAAGCTAGTACACGATGCAAGACCAACACCCGAACGAGAAAGATAACGCATTAATCATTCAAAATCAACTATAACCTGATAGATCCTCCCTACCAAAAGAGTGAAAAGAGTCAAATTTCCCATTCACAACGAAAAGGCTAAACCTAAGAATCATCAAGAAATCCACCAATCAGTTAAAAAAAAAAAAAAAAAAAGATCGGCAAACGAATACGGTTTAGATCCAATGGAAAAATAAATCAAATCCTCGCATACACCGAACAATGAAAACACCAAAATTACAAACTCTTGTGGGAACATTACCATTTCTAAGTCCGATACTGGACTCTTCGGTGTTGATGTTGTAAAGAACGCCTTCGTATCTAATCTCACTCTTGGAAGTCAAGCTTATCAAGCTTCCTAAATACGAATCGGCCGACGAACTGGATCTGGAACCACTCTCGGAAGCCATAACCTCCGACCAAGAAACAAATCTGAGGGAAAAAAAAAAAGGAGTAGGGTTTTGATTTGGAAATCTATGATCGAGAAAGTGGGGTTATGTCGAGCGACCTATCCGGGTAATGGGGTAAGAAATTGAAGATAAACGCTTTTTTAAAATATATTAATTGGTTTAGGTTGTTTATTAGTATGATGGTAAAACTTACAATGTTCGTTTGTTTTTTCCCGCAGTAGTTTTATATTTGTAATAAATAATTATTTTTAACCACAGGTCAACTCGTGATATATCAAACAATTACTCATCTAACCTTGAATCAAACTTTACGTCAAACATATCACTTAATTATTACTGACAATAATCCTCAAATAAATAATTAACTATACAATCATTACTAACAATAATTTAGTCTAACCACTGTTAATACCAATTTTCAAAGAGTAGTTAAATACTATATCTACCATTAATCTCATCAAATATCTCCTTTCCACTCTATTATTTTCTACTAAAAACAAACACACTCGTAATAATACACCCCAAGGACTTGTGAACAACAATTTTTACGTGGTAGTGAGAGGGAGGGAGAAATCTCTCTCAAGCGTTTAGGAAAAGTTTCTCCTCTGGTTTGGGAGGCTTGTCCTCAGAGTTTGGAGACTAGCTATCTGGGTTTATTCTCAATATAGAAAATCTTCGTCTTCAGGTTGGGGGTTGAGGTTAAGTATTACAATATTTACAATACTTTTGTTAAATATTTTACATTTAAATTGGTTCTTTCATCAAATTTAAATACTAACGTATGTATATTTTTCTTATTATTTATATATTTGGTTCGGTTTGGTTTTTTATTGGTTCTTCCATCATGATCGAAACTGAACTGATATATTTCGATTTTCTAAAATATCTAACCGATCGATCTAATATTATTCTAAAAAAACGAGCCGATCCATTGGATCACCCCTAGAGAGCAAAGTGACAAAATATTACACATGATACCAAGTTATTTATATAAGTACAAAAAAAATGAGGAAAAAAAATGAACCGAAGGAGAGAAACTACTTTTAATAGTTTTTCATTTTTAAGCCTATTTTGAGAAACTTTTTTTTTTCATTTTGTAAACAAGAAACGAGAACAGTTATCAAACAAGCATGTTTCTCAAAAAGTAAGAAACAGAAACGATAAACAAGAAACATGAATGTTATCACATTGGCCCTTCAAGTTCGAAAAAAATGATTAAAATACATATTGAATGGTTACGGTCAAGTTCAAATACAAAATATATAAACAAAAATATATTCAAAGACAAAAATATATGAAAAAATGTAGTTCTTTTCTTATTATTTCATATTTAAAACCGCGTACGATACTTTTCATCATTGATTCATTAAATCTCTCATTTCATCACTAGTATATTTTGTATTTCGATAATTTTTCTCTACATTGATATACGAAATTATAAACTTTGGGTATAGACCTCATGATTTTGTTTCTAATTTCACTCGAAATTCATTAATCTTCCATTAATTTTCTAATTACAAAAGTAGGACATAACTTTATTTTCATTTGATAATATTAATGAAAGTGTGAGTACACCTTTAGCTATCAAAAAAAATAAAAAATAAAACTTCAAAAGACTTTTTTTTTTTTTTTTTTATGAAATTTGGTTAAAGTTAACATACTTTCTCAAGAGAAGATAAAATCATAGGAAGTTTGAGTCAATACAAACTTAAATTTCAAAAAACAAAAAATTAAATGATTATCAAACGAAACTTAAGATTTATTAGAACTCGATATCCAAACAAGCAATTGATATTTCATCTAAAAAAATCTACATTCAAACAAGGTATTGGCTACAATCATTATACAAAAATTCACTTTTTAAAGAGCTATTGACTCCCATAATTATTTCTGAACACTTAAAATAACTTCTTACTGAATTAATACCAAACATTAAAACCACTACGTCACCGACCTTTTCGATAATTAAATTACTATAAGTTTTGTAAGAGTATATAAAAATTAAAAAGTATATAAATATAAAAAGATATGTAAGAGTATAAGAAAGAGGAAAGTAAAAGAATCATGATTAGTGAAGGTGTTGTGGTTGGAGCCTAAAGGGGGAGAGGGTAGAGATGATCAGAGGATAGAAAATGACCTCTCATGCACTAACAAATTCAACCACTTTCCCTTCCCCCAAACACAAACACCCATGTGGTTCATTTCCAAACCCTAAAAACCCTACTCTAAAGGCCTCCACCGCACCTCCTTTAATGTCGTTCGTTTGGTAACATGTTCGTTGCGAGTATTTTTTGTTTCATAATAATAAAAATAAAAATCATTCGAAACGCTTAACATTTTAATCATACTTATATTTAGTGATTTTTTTTTTTTTGGGTTAAGTAAGAGTTTATCCTAAGTAAAAATTACTATGAAAAAATCTCAAAACTAAACATATTTGCTTGTGAAACTTATATTTTAATTAAAAATAAAAAAATATAAAATCAAAAAACAAAAAATTATTATCATAATTACGAGGGTCGTTCCCTCTTACTTCTCAAAAAACAAACACGCGCCGCAAACACAAATATCACATAACAACTTTAAATATTTAGTTTCACAAATTAATTTGTTTTTAATTAAAAATTTGAGAGAAGCAAAAAAAAAAAAAGAAAAATATCTTTTTAATAGTTAATTTTGTTTTTATATTTTAAAATCAGATATTTTTTATTCTTGGTATTTTAATAATGAACCATTTTAATTTTTGTATGTTTTTTAAATTTACTTCTTCCTTGTTTTTTTTTTTTAAATAAATACACTTCAGGACCATAATAATTAATTTAGTAATGTATTAAAATTTTATGATTAGTCTTGTCAATTTTTTTCTTAGGAAACTAAAGATTTTGTTACATCAATAATCAAAATGGATCAATATTGAATATTTAAAGATAAATAAATGCTTCATTTTGAACCATGTAATGGATACTAAACAATTTTATACTTTTTAAAATAAACTAAACTTTTGAATTCAAAAAAAAAAAAAAAAAAATATATATATGTATATATATATATGTATATATATATATATACTGCCACTTCTTGTTGAATTAGACAATGATTATTATAGGTAGTTTATGGAATAATAGAAATGAATAGTTGAATAATAATGGAAATGTTGATTTCCATAAACTCCATACTAGTGTTGTGAAAATGATTAATGTTCATTTTGGTTGGGATGGGAGCGGTCGTTCCCAATGGAGCAGCTTTGGATGGCACCTCCGCAAGGGGTGTTGGAAGATTAATACGGATGCAGTGTGTCAGAGATCGAAAGATGGAAAAATTGGTTGGATAGTTCGTGACTTTAGAGGACTGTCAAAGTTAATTGGGATCAAATTTGGATTTAGGAACTGTACGATCAAAGTTCTTGAAGGTGTTGCGATTAAGGAAGGTCTTAAAAGCTTGCTAAGTTCTTGCTCTTTGGATTCCCCCGTTGTTGGTGGAATCGGATGCAAGGAGTGTGGTTCCAGATTTGTTGGGTAAAGTTGGAATTGCTCTGAATTGAACGATATTGATTATCTCTCCAATATGCTTGGAGGTGTTAGTTTTTTTCCTTTTGTAAAAGATCGTGCAATAGGATGGCGCACTTGTTAGTTAAAAGTACCTGTGAACGTTCCATGATTTGAAATTTTATGTTGATCTCGGATGTGTGGAGGGAGATTGTATTGGTGACCGTGTTGGTGCTTAATATTTTTGCTGGTGTTTTCAAAAAAAAGAAAATAAAATAATTTCCATCTTAGTTTAGTTAAATGTTGGCTAAAATGAGAAGAGCAGTGGTGGATTTAGAATAAATATCAATATGTTTATGGTTTGGATCTCTTCATTATTATTGAATTAAAACAAAAGATTAGACTTTTATTTTTATTTTTATTTTTAAAATAAAAAAATTTATAATTATTAATTCAAATATAATTTTCGTTGTTGCTCTCGTATCTACATTTATTTATGTTTTTTAAAACTAAAGATAAATTAGAGAGTTAATTTTTTTTATATAATTTGTTTATTATTTATGGAAGATGAAATCATATCTCAAAAATTAATTCAAAAAATATAATTGAAAATTCATATTTTACTTCAAATATGAGTTTTACACTACAAAAATTTACCCTATTTTCGATGAGAGAATCACCAGCGGTTCATAAGTTGTCAGCTAAAATCACTTTCAACTAAATTATAAAACGTTGAGTAATAGAAGATAATCGTCAACAACTTGCTAGCTAGGCCGTCGGCTAAACAATGGAAAAGGCCGACGGCCACAAGCATCGTCGGCTAAAGAAAAAAGAATAGTCGGTGGCTATAAAGTCAATCAAATAAAATAAAGGAAAAGTCAACCACGTGAAAGGTTGTCGTCATATCTACATTTTACTTATATTTTAAGATGTCAAACTATAATTTAAAAGCTAAAACAAAATAAAACAAAATTTAAATACTTATTTGCTTTCAAATATGTGTTTCAAATACTTATATTTCACACTGGTCCAATAAATACTAACTTAAATTAAAAAAAGAAACATATAATTATCAACAGAGTTGCTATATATATAAACAATTTAATTTAGTTCAATAATTTTAGTTATGTTTAAGGGGAAAAAATCATCTCTAACATATTTTATAGGATGTTTGGATGTAGTTTTTAAAAGTTGTTTTTTAATACATTTGGATGTAGTTTTTAAAAGTATCTAATACTAGTATTTAATATTTAGAATGATGTTTTATTTTGAGTATTTTAAAATAATGATTAATAAAAAAATTTGTATCAATTTTTAAGATTATTTAGAATTAGTATTTATAATGAGAATTTTGGAAGTATTTAAAATTTCTTTTCATTGTCCACTTTCTATCTGTAAGATGTTCAAAACATATAATTAATGGTTCAAATCAGCTCTTAATGATTATTGAATTCAAAAAATTAAGACAGTCATAAGATTTTAATTAGTTTTTATTTTTAAATTTTAACATATAGTTTTAATTGATTATGAATTCAAATCTAGTTTTATCTTATGTTTTTAAAACTAAACAAAAATTTGAGAGTTAATAATTAGTTTCTAAATATTTGTTTAGAATTTACCTATTTACGTGTGTTTTATTGTTGGTTAAGATTCACACTCTCACAATAAATATTAACTCTAAGTTATTTTAAAACGCCAAAAAAAGAACAATATGATTACGAAAACAATGATTATAGATAAATAAAATTTTTACCTCAACAATTTTAATTAGGTTATTCTTTAAAAAAAAACATTTTATACGTTACATATTTTTGTGCTTTTTTATATTCTAAAATTGCAACTGAATAACCACTTAATTTTAAATTAAAAAAAATTGTAATTCATGGAATTTTGTTTGTTAATTTTTATTTTTTGATTAATTCATAAAATAAAATCCTTATCATGAAATAGACTAAAATGATTAATAAAGAAAATGACATTTTATTTAGGGCGCTGCGTCAGTGTGTCGGCCGTCGGCATCCGACAATGTAGGCGGCCGGCGTTTGAAACCCTAAAAGCAATTTCGAATCTCTCTGTAAGATTATTTCTCGATTTCCTCCTTCGATTTTTTTTTTTTTTTTTTTTTAATTACAAACGTGGATTTACAATTAATTAACAATCGCTTTTAATTCTTTTTTATTTTATTAATCTCCGTCGAGAAAATTGCAACGTAATCGTAGATTTGCAGAGTACAGATTTAAAAGATGGAATGTCGTTTTCATTTCATTTAAAAAATAAATAAATAAATAAATAACCAGAAATAGGCTCACCCAGTCACATAGTTAAAAGAAACATAATTTAAAACTATTTTGAATTAATATTTAGAGTTAAAATTTATTTTGATTATTTAAAGTAATGATTGTATCAAAAATATTGTTTGGGTATAGCTTTTAAGAAAATTTATAATAAAATTTTATTTTGAGTATTTAAAAGTACGAGTACAGTCAAGACCTTGTTTGAACATAAATTTCAAGAGGGTTCAAAATTAGTATTTAAAATGAAGATTTATTTTGAGTATTTAAAAGTAATGATTGCAGTTAAAATTTCTTTTGAACGTAGTTTTATAAAAATATTTAATAAATACTAATTTTATGTATTGTTTGATACTCTCAACCCAAATGGGCTACTAAAATTTTATATATATATATATATATATATATATATATATCATTTCTTAATTTCAAATATTATTTTTTTTACTTTTGTTTTGTATAATCATGACTTGAGTTCCAATTATTATACACTGAAAATCAGAAGCTGTTGTAATTACGCTTTCGGAATTGGGATTCGCCTTGAAAACAACCCTATTTTAATTATTTTTCTATTTTTCTTAAATCTAATTTCAAACCATAAACTTTCAATTTTATTTTATTTAGATCTCTGGACTTAAATTTTTTTTGAAATTGATCCTTAATTTTTTTTTCTTGGAAAGAATCATCATTTTTCCTATAAATTTTATAATTGTTCTCATATTTTGTAGTAAAATTATTAACATTGTTGAATTAATTTCGTTTAATATTGATTTTAAATACATTATAAGAACAAATTTAAGGTTTTTTGTTTTAATTATAAAAATTAAAATTGTACTTTTGAAAATTTGTGGATCGAAACAAATTTTAAAGTTCAAGAATTAAAATTGGATTTTTGAAAATCTATGAACAAAAAATGGAATAAGTGGTGAGATGAAAATGTTATTTTATCTTTTGATTTTTTTTTTTTATATAAACCAATTTTAATTTAGGATTTTTCATGTATAATAAAAATTATAACAAAAAATAATATAAAAATTTTTGATTCAAATAAAAATTAAAAATTAATAGTTTCGATCAAGTCCAAATTTTCATTTTGAATTATATATTTGGTTGAGTTTTTTTATCAAAGAAAATTATAGCAGACGTTCTATTTTCATAAAATAATTATAAATATGGACAAAATTTAAAATATTTGTATATATAACTATTAATACGGTATCATAACACTATATTTATTAAATTTTTTTAAAAGTGACCTTATTAGTTTTTTTATTTTGTGTGTGTGAATATATTAATAATTATTTATTAGATATAATTAGTTGGATAAGTTTCTCTTTTAATTATATTATAATAAATATTTAATATTAAAATATAAAACGAAAGAAATTGATTTTGAGAAAGAAATAAAACCTCATAACAGACAGAGCTCAAATGAAAACTGCAATTTACAGCTCGGACTGTGCGCGCCATTAAAGGGCAAGCAATCAGTCATCATCTTCGTTACTGTTAAATTCTCAAATGCTCCATTGTCCTCTTTTTACCCTAATTCCTTAATACAACACTTCAAAATCCAACCCCTTAAAAATAACCCACAAAAATTCAAAATCTCAACGTTTGTTTTTCCCCTCCATGTATTCACATGCATTTCTAAATGTCCTTTGTAAGGGCATTTAGTTTCCCCCCCTACACTCCTATACCCTAATCCTACACCCTCCTAAACCCATAATTCAACCCCTATAGTAATAAATTTTCTAACATAAAAAAAATTTATTAACTTTTTTTTTGGGATAAATTATGTATTTATGGTATGTTTGGTGCGGTGGAGAGAGTTTGGAAGGTAAAAAAAGAGATATCTTTTCTTTTGACCCACCAACTTTCATTAGTTCAATCATTAATTTATTATTATTTTTCTTCATTTATCATTTTCCTTTCTGTTGTAACCTAGAGTTTAGTGATTTAAAATTTTATACTTTGGAGAAATATAGAATTTACTCGTATAGTATGAAGAAATAGATAATTCAGTCTCTTAATTTGATAAAACCTACAAATAGTCAATGTTATTCGTAAATCGTAGGCAAATTAAATACGTAGATGTGATGCATGAATTATGCGTCTTTTGTCCTATCAATTACTTATCTAACAGTCTCATCATTAAACACAAAATAACTAATTTTCTACGTATTTTATTCACTAATAATTATGAACGATATACTATTTTTTTAAATTTTATTAAACATTAGAAACTAAATTCTAATCTTTCAAACTATATTAACTAAATTGTAGATTTTTCCAAATTATAGAGACTAAAGTCTAGATTTTTCCAAACTATAGTCACTAAAGTTTAATTTTTTTGTGGCCCAAAATTTATATATGTATGTATGTATGTATATATATATATATATATATATATATATATATATATTTTATTTTTTTTTTAATTTTCTCTGCTAAAAGGGGTTTGGCTAAGCTATTGGCATTCTTCCAATGCATAAAAGGAAAGGACATAGCCCCACATTTCCCTTTCACTTTGGGGTTGGAGCTTAGCCCCTTCAGTCATTTTTATGGCTCTCTGATCTTTATTATTGTTATTACTATTATTGCTTTTTGGTCCTTTTTGAGACTTGTGCTTTGCATATATCTCCCCCTCCATTTCCACCTTCACCACTTACTTAAACTCAAATCCAAACACAAAATCCCTCCCCAATTTGCAGTTCTTTCCTTTTCATTCTTGCAAATCTCTCTATTTGGGTCAATTTATTTTCTACCCTTTTTCTAATTTGAGTTCTCTACTGTTCTTCTTCATGCACCTACACCCATCTTGAGCTTCTCTCTGTTCTTGAATTTTGAATCCAACTGAACAAAAAAGATAGCTGCTGTTTGGATTTCTTTTTGCTTAATTTTCTTGTTGTTTGTTTTGTGTTATGGAAATGAAGAGGGTAATGTTTTTTGTAGTATTTGTTTGTTTGGGGTGTTGGAGCTATGCAGAAGAAAATGGAGAAGCTCCAATGGAGAAAACAGAGATGGATGCTCTGTTTTCTGCAATACAGGGATTTGTGGGGAATTGGTGGAATGGCTCAGATCTTTACCCAGATCCTTGTGGATGGACTCCAATACAGGTAAACTCTTTCTCAATCCATTCTATCTAAACTTTGTTATCGTTGGTTTTGAGATGAAATCTTATGCAATTTGAATATAAACTAGTATTTAATTTGATTAATTATATAAAAAATAAGTATTTAATTTGATTAGTGGATTGATACATGTTACGTATCTACGCCTTTTAACTTTTATAAGATATGTGGGTTATTTCTCTAGAAATTGATTGATTTTGAAATGTAACATGTCATATCTCAAGTAATATTGGATTCAATAAATAAAATTGTGACCTAGTGAAAGATTGACGAAATTAAAAAGACACCATCTTTCGAGGACTTCAAATTAAAAATTTGAAAATAATTAACTAATTATTTTGTAGATGGAACTTGGATGTGCTTGTTTTGGTATAAAAGAGTGGAATGGAGAGGAGTGGGAAAAGTAATGGTAGTTGGAATAATTAACTACTTATCTGACAATTGGGGTTAATAGTGGTGGTAATAATTAACTACTCGTTTGAAGATTGATGTTAGTATTAGTTGGATAACTAACTACTTGTTTGGAGATTGATGTTGGTAGCAGTTGACTGATAGATTTGATGTGAAGTTTGATTTTGAGTTTTCATCAGTCGGTGAAAATTGACACTGAATCAATCATATTGATAAACTTGAAAATGAAACCAAATTGATCGATTAGTTTGTTTGATTAAATCGGTCTGTAAGGCCAGTTACTTCATTACAAAAAAAGAAAAAAAAGAAAAATTGTATTAGAAAAACATATTTATCATACAAAATTTTTTATTAAACATTTTGAAAATTAATTTTAATAAAATAAAAATATCAACTACTTTTTTAAAACATATTTAAAATTAAGTTAATTTTACCATAAAATTAAAGTCTAAGTAAATATATGAACAATATCAATATTATATAAAGGATTTTTTATTAATCAACCTTTAACCTACGAAAATAGTTTCGATTAACTATTTTTCTAACAAACTCAGAATTGACATATACATGAAAACGGACCGACTTGTCTTAAATTTGATTGGTTTTGAAAAGTAGCGATTTTACCACTTTTTCTTCCACAAAAAACAAACATACCCCGATTATATAGCACAAGGATTCAACTTAGAACAACAGGGCATTCTGTTTTATTTATTTTTTGAAAGTGGGATGAACTTTTAGATATATTTTCAGGGGGTATCTTGTGATATCTTTGATGGGCTATGGTATGTCACTGCACTAAACATTGGACCAACTCATGACAACTCTCTTGACTGTGCACCAAATGCCAATTTCAGACACCAATTATTTGAACTCAAACACCTCAAAACTCTCTCCTTTTTCAACTGCTTTATCTCGACCAATATCAACAATTCTGTTTCACTTCCATCCAATGAATGGCTGAACTTGGTCGGAACGTTAGAATCTCTCGAGTTCCGATCAAACACCGGCCTCACCGGACGAATCCCGACCAGTTTCGGGAGTCTCTCGAAGCTGCAATCTTTGGTTCTGTTACAGAATGGATTAGGGGGTGAAATACCAGAAAGTTTTGGCAATTTGATTAATTTGAAACGACTTGTTCTTGCTGGTAACTCTTTATCTGGTTCAGTTACTCAAAATCTGGGCAGGCTGAGTAATTTACTGATTTTGGATTTGAGTAATAACTTGCTGTCTGGTTCTTTGCCACCATTGTTGGGAAATTTGAATACCCTTTTGAAGCTTGATCTAAGTGACAACAAATTGTATGGAAATTTGCCCGACGAAATCGGCGAAATGCGAAATTTGACACTTTTGGATCTGAGTAACAACAGTTTCTCAGGTGGATTGAGACAGTCATTTGAGAAGATGAATTCTTTACAAGAAATGATCTTATCCAATAACCCAAGAACAGGAGGAGAACTCAACATTATAAACTGGAAAAATCTAAGAAATTTGGCGATTTTGGATCTTTCCAACATGGGATTAAAAGGGGACATTCCTGTTTCAATGTCTGAATTGAAGAAACTAAGGTTTATGGGACTTAGCCGAAATAATCTTACTGGAAACCCGCCGCCAAAGCTTGAAACTTTGCCTTTGCTTACTGCAATCTACCTGTTTGGGAACAGTTTATCTGGGAACCTTAAATTCTCCGAGAAGTTTTATGGGAAAATGGGAAGAAGATTTGGAGCATGGGATAATCCGAATCTCTGTTACTCTGTTGGAATTTTGATGACAAGCAATGTTCCTTATGGAGTAAAGCCATGTGAGGAGGAAGAAGAGGTGGTTAAATTGACGAAAGTGTCCGTCTCGAAGGCGAATTTCGATGTTTCGAATGGCTGTTCTGGGCTTGGAATTGAAGGGCTTTGGTGGAATTTTGTGGGGAAGAGATTGACAATTGTTTTTGTAATCACTAGGTTGTTGTTGTTATGAAACAAGAAACAGAGGTTTTCTTCTTAGAAGTGTTTGGTTTGAAGCTGATGTTCTAACAAAAATTTGATTTGTTTGAAAAAAAAGAAGAAAGAAAAAGAAAAAGAAGAAGTTAAATGGTGTGTGTGTAATGGAGTTTAGTTATTTCAACCACTCAAAGTTGGTTGTTTTCTTTGTAAATTGTAACCTTTTCATGTGCCCATTATCTCCCCCTCTCTCCTTCTCCATCTTAATTATTAAATAATAATTGTCATGTATTTTCTTTGCCTTTATTTGTAAAGAATTTTCTATTATTGTTTTAATGTTCAATTCAAGTAATTTACTCTTGCAAGTTTATGTAACATTACACCAAAGATCTTAAATTTAAGTTTAGATACGTATTAAACCAAATATATATATATAGTATGTTACGTAAGTGACACATGTTTGATCTTAAATTTAATTTTATTGTTTGGTGTTAATCTAGTTCAACACCAGTATCACAGGTTTGATATATTTGTGATCAGCTCACATGAGCCTTACTTAAACAACCATATGAGAATAAAATAGTTTCTACACGACTGACAACTCACTATACACTGCACTCTCAATGGAGCGAGGCACAATTAACAATACATTGTACTCTTAAAATAATGAAATATCGCTTACAACTCATTCATCTCTCTTATGAGCAACATAGCACCACAACAACCCAACACAACACTCTAAAAGAGTCAGTACAACTAACAAATCACACTAGTTTCATAAATATGACAAAATAAAAATGTACAATGAATAGAAACATATCTACTTACCTTCGAGTCGAGATAGAAAATATGCATCACCAAACATTCTAAGCTCTAAGCTTTAAGAATCTATAAATGAAAACTCACTCCACATGTAGCACTATTCGCATTGATTGAAAAAAACTAAAGGAAGAGTAAGATGATGTCGTTTCATTTAAAAACGAAAGCCGCACAACTTAAACACGAGTCAGTGACTAGTCGCAACCCAACAAACATCGCCTTGTTCCGAACCCGAAGATATTTTCTCTCATACATAACAGATTCCTTCCCTTTTATCACTTCAAACATGCCTATAGTGAAAGTGATAAAAGTTGGTGGGTGGGGGAGGGGTGGAAAATGAGAATAGCTTAAATAAAGGGGCTTGGATTGGGAAAAAGAATAGGAGAGAAAGGGAGTTAAAGAACAATAATGCAAAAAAGTGGAGGGGTGTCAGAGCAAAAGGTAGTGGGACTAATCCCAAGGTGGAGGCCGGCAACGTCCCTACACTTTGCCCATTCTGCAAACATAGTCTTTATTAAGCCCATCCCTGCAATTTCTTCTTTCATTCTTTTTTTTTTTTTCTATATTGACAATGGTTTTTATTTTATGGACAATTTAGGGGTTTCTATTACCATAATGTATAAATAAATTCTTGAAGGGACAAAGCAAATATTTTTTAATTTGTTTGGAGTTGAAAAATCAGTTTGGACTCACCTTTTGTCCAAGACAAAGTATAAAAAAAATAGTTCATTTTTTTGTCGTGATCGTTATTATTAAGTTATATAAGATGTAATTAAAATTTTGTTCGTGTTTAAACATCGTGTAAATGCTATTTTAATATATAGAATCGACTTCTTTATCATCTTCCAACAACGACAAGAACTTCTCCTTGTTAGTAATGTTAGATAGGTGTTCTTTTAATATATATATATATATATATATATATATATATATCTACCTTTTTTTCTTATTAAAAAATAATAATAATAACATCACAACTAATTTAATATTTATTCATGTCTAACATTTCTAGTGATACATTAACATCTCCTCGATCATTGGTTCGAATCTTCGTAGTGCTTTTTATGTAAAGTTTGTTGTCCCCTCTCCAACTTGTATTTGATAAAAAAAAAAACTTGCATTTTGTATAAACTATAATTTAGAGATTACAAATTTGAATCTTTCGTCTTCAAATAAAAATTTAAATTCAAATCTATTTTTCGTTAAACTAAAAAAAAATAAAACTTTCTTAGTTTTTATTGCAAGCTTTTTTATTATTACAATATTTTTTTATTTTTTTTTTTACATTTTCTTTTTTAGTGTTCTTAATTGTTTTTATATAAATCAACAAGATCGGTAACTCAACAATATTAATAAATACTAAGAGTTTATGATTTCAAATCCCCTCTTAATTGTAGTTGAACTCAAATAGAAAAAAAGTTGGATAACTTACAAAACTAGTTAATTCTATAAAATAATGATAAATATAGTCAATTAAGAAAAAAAAAAAAAAACAAATGTGTGTCCATTGTATTAATGAGTATTGTCACATAATTTCTTATAATACGATATTGACACGTATTAATGACTATATATAAAAATATTCTAGAATTTGTCTATATTTATAATTATTTTGTGAAAATAGTTATTGAATATAGTTTCCTAAAAAAATTTGGGAAATACCAGCCAAATGTAAAAAGTAGCAAATGTCTATATTTTTCACTTATTGAATGTTTGTCTATAATTTTTTTAACTTTAAATTTTTGTCTAAATCAAAATCGTAGAAAATGAGATAATATTTATATTCCCAAAATACCCTAGAGCAATTTATTAATTAATATATTAAATAATAAAAATAGAATTAAATAACACCTCACCCTAAGATTAAGGAGTAAATATCTCCTTTTAACCAACTTTTTATTCTACAACTTTTAAAATTCTTGGATTTAATTTTTAAAATAAAATTTTGAATATCTTATTCTAATCATTTTTCTAAATATCTAATAATTCTTTTCAATTCAAAAAATTAAATAACTGATCAATAAGTTTGTTAAAAAAAATAATGAAAAACAATAATAAAATTCTATTATGTGAACCAATAAAATATTTCTCTAACATTTTCATTTTTCAATTTTTTGAAATGGTTGAATTTAATTCTCAAAATAAATTTTATCAGATGATTTCCTAATCTATTTCCTGAATATCTAAAATTAGATTATACACCATAATCGTACATATTGAAGGCGATGCATTATAGGGGTATTATTGTCAAAGTAAATTTATGTATTTATTAATTTTAAGTATAAATTAAAATTTAAACATAAATTTCACGTCTTTAAAAAACTAGACAATCTCTAAATTAATTTTTAAAACTTAGACATTTGCATAGTTGTCCCAAAAAATTTTGGGTTAACTAAGAAATTGGGCTACTCAAAAGTTTTCCTTAGCTCGAAAGTTTATGAATCAAAATGAATCAAAAAAATTTGGGTTAACTAAGAAATTAGTCTTGGGCATTAAAAGTTAAGTTTAAGATTAAAATAAAACAAAACTTAAAGTTCAGAGACAAGAATGATATTTGTACACACATACAAACCTACAACACGCCCACACACCCACAAATATGCATAATTTTTTCCAAAAAGAACATAACTCCAATTAAGTTAAGTATGACTTACGAATCAAGAACTTACATGTTACTGCGGACAGGAACAGCTAAACAAGTGTACTTCCTTTAAGGATTGTTGGGTCACCATTAATAAAAGGGGAAAAATGGGAAGTGGAATAGTTCTAGTATTTGGGCCACTAGAAATCATTCATGGCATAATCACATTTTTATTCTCCTCCTAATTACTTTATATTCTTCCCATAACAACTTCTCCACATTGATATGATTATTGTCCACCTTGGGAATCACCCCTCATGGCTTTGTTTTAGTCATTACCCAAAAGGTCTCATATCAATGGAGCAGTTATCCCCTCCTTATATACTCAAGCTCTTTCCCTCAACTTAGCGATGTGGAACTTTGTTTGCATGCAATATTGCAACAATCCTCCCCTCAAACAAAGTACACCTAAACCGGTTCTCTTTATTCTATTGCAATATGCTAACAATAAACTCTACCCTCATCTATTAAAGCAAACATACCTTAACTGACACTAGTCTCTTAGCCTTCGCTTGATTAATGGCTTGAACACGTGTTGTCCCTTTTTTTGAAAACAACAGAGAGTTCATTAATTATACCATAATTTCTCTGTTTTATTATCTATTGTTCACTTATTCCTAAAATTTAAATTTAAATTTTAAAATGAAAAACTTTCATTTTTTACTAAAAATCATATTTTTACAAGAAAAACAAAAAATATCTTCGTTCCTTTGATGTCTTTGTCTGGTTTAGAGACGGGGCGTAATCATTTTGAGTATAATGTATAATTATCTATCCTCAAAAAAAAAAAAAAAAAAAAAATCTACAAAAAATGGTTATAAAGCACAATTCAATACACTATAAATTTAGGGAAAGGTACCCACTTTTTTTTTAAACCAAAAAAAAGAGTTGACAATTACATTAAAAAAAAAAAAATTGACATCCTTTTGTAATTCCTTAATTTAAATTCCTTTTAAAAGGTTAGGTTTTAGAATTCTGACTATAATAATTTATAAGAAATTGAATAGCATTTTCCTCTAAATAGTAAACAAATTTTACTGAGAAAACGTCAATTGAAATCAAAACGATATCATTTGTCAAAAAAAAAAAAAAAAAAAAAAAAAAAAATCAAAGCATTATAGAAATTGACTTTATGTACAAAACCATTTGAAATTAAAACAAAGTATAATTTAAAATAATTAGATTTAGAAATCGGCCAGTTTCCTTTTTTTTTTTTTTTTCTAAGAGAATGATTTGGAAATGGATGATTGTTCAAATTTCAATTGAAAAAGGAAATTTAATTTAAAATATATTAAATTGTAATGAATATCTAATTCTATAATTTAGTTTGTTTTTGTCAGATTTTGTGTTAAATTGACAATCGAATCAATATACTTTGTTTTTTTTAAATTATTGAGTCCGAACATAGGTCAAATAATTAAAAAAAAAAGTTGTTTAGTTTAAATTTTATTTAATTGAGATTTTTATTCCGTTTTCAATTTTTGCCTAATTTTCAATTTGAATTTTATAAATTTTTGCAACTAACCAAAAATAAATTTTTTCATAAATTACGTAAAATTTGTAATGCTTTTCATTCCTATTTCAAATTTAAAATTGTTACAAATATTAAATTTTAATATCAATATATTTTATAAAATAAGTGATGAGTTTTCCTTCAAGTGAATTTTCAACAACAATATTTTTAGAGAGATTTTCAAGAACAACAACAATAAAAAAGAAAGAAAAAAAGAAAATCAATATTTAAAAGAAAAAAAAATTATGACATTCAAACTCACAAAAAGAAAATTTCACTTTTTTCGACAACTTCAAAATAATAAAACTAATGTGCCACTAATCTTTTTGATACTTATGACTTGAATAGAGTAAAACAAATGTTTTGATGACTTAAATCAAATAAATCAAATAAAACCAATAATTATAAATTATAACTCATTGAAATATATAGTTGAAAACAAAAAAGTGTAAAAGATTGAAAATAGTGTAAATTGAAATATATTAGTATGCATAAAATATTTTTTGAGATTTGTAATGCATAACAAAAAAAAAAATCAAATAAATATCATGAATAACACATTTTTAAAGTAATTATGTGTACAACACAAAGCAATCTAGTATAGGTAAATATACTAAAATGTTCGTGTGTCTATTGATCTCATTTCTATCATTTTTGTCTTTAGTCTAACACTCTCATTTCTATTGATGCACGGATAGTCTTCAATCGTTAACCTTAAATCAGTTCGATTAATAACTTGAATAACTAGCTCAATTGATAGTGGCCTATTCAATCAATTCGGTGATATACTTCAATCAGAATCAGGGGCCGGAGCTTTGTGGTGTCGCTGGCGGTGCGTGATAGCCGACGACGAAAAACGACGAGTGTCTTACCTCGTTGAAAAGCTCTTCTCTTTGTGAGCATAGATCCAGTATCGATTTTGCGAATGGATATTTCTAATTCTATAGATGTTATAATAAAAAGATGAGAAAGGATGAGAAAACGAAAGGGGAAGAGAACGTAATTGGAGAGAGTAGATTATTGATTTTAAAAAAAAAATCAAATTGTTCTATAAATATTTTTTTAAAATTCTGCTACAATTATAATAGACAACTCAAAGCTAGCTACACAATAAATTCCCTTTAAATATTCTAAATTTATAAGGCCAAACCATATATTTTGTGAAATAATCTACAAAGAAGTAAATTAAATTCATAGTAACACAGCCAAACCAATTAAAAAATTTATAATTACCATGTGGACTACAAATCAAATTTGTAATGTACCCTAAATTAAAATGAAAGTTCAATGGTATTTATAAGAATTTGAATAACGACTTGAACATAAAATTATTAAAAATGAGTTATTATAATCTATTATAAAATTTTCATCTATTTATTAATTTAAAATATTTTTTTTTTATTATTATTAATCACTTAAAATGATTATTTGATATTTTTGAAAACAAACAAATTTGTGGATTATGTTGGGCGGCTTTGTACTAATTTTTTTGGTATCTTAACGCCCACGCAAAAGATCCTAAATTTGTGTTTCAAAATTCAACGTTATTGTTCCCAATTGCCAACACCTCATTTCTTTTTTATTTTCTCCCATTAAAATAATCAATTACTCATCACATTAATTGTTGGACTCAAATTCTCTTCTCAAAAAAAAAAAAAAAAAAAAAAAAAAAAAAAAAAAAAAAACTCTTGCATTTATCTACCATTTATTATATTATATAT